>WOGP01008922.1:0-10975 GCA_015342065.1 Leptinotarsa undecemlineata | reverse complement strand
GATTGTTCTATTTTTATTTGTATTTTATTTCACTGTTATTTCATTTCAGCTTTTTTGCTCAATATAATTTTCATTTTCAGCTATTAATTTTTAAATTCTTCTCTTTTAGGTGTCTCAGGGATTTCAAATAATTTTATATATTAGACAATGGAAGTCCGAACTAGTGAAACTCATCATGAAACACTGTCAATCACCATCAAACAAGCTTTTCAGTTTTCCGTTCTCTATTTTTATACAAAAAATGTGTGAATTTGTTCGTTAGAAAGTAGTTGTATTTAAGGTATTTTTCTTTCGCATATTCAATGTACATGTGAAAGTAATTGTTTTGGAAGAGCTTTTTCTTACAGTTTCTATCCATGATCTACACATCTTTGTAAAGAGTTCATTTTGAACTTAATTGCTTTCTTCTGTTTCGAAGTTTCCCAAAACTTTTTATATCAATATGAAGAAGTGAAAGCCAAAAAGTCTTTTTCCAAAAAGTAATCTCTTCTAAAAACACCCTTTCAATTCTCTTATTTCTAGTAATATCTAACAGAAACGGCCAAATTATATTAAAACTTTCATTTTATTCAGCGCCCAATACCCTTCAAATACAAGCACAATAACATTCCATACAACACTAAAAAGGAATAAAAGTTTAAATTTTCAAGCCTCTTCAAGTTTGAATATTTTTGAAGTGTATTCACACTTGGCAACATTTCACCAACTCGTGAAAGTTCTGACGTCATTAAATTTGGTATTTTTTTTATCAGTGGCGGATCCAGCCAGGGGGCGCCACCTTGAACGTAGAAAATGGTTAATTGGTACCTAAGCTAGTCCGTCCTACACTCATGTCTATTAGCTTGCAACTTATTTTTTGAATTGAAGAACTATCACAAATTCAAAATAATATGTTGACTAAACATCTTCATTTCAATTTTTTTTATAGAGAAACATTTATCTCAAGTGCGCCCCCCTCAATAAATTCCTAGATCCGATCCTGTTTGACGTGTGCTTATTAGATTGAGTTTCTCTTTCCAAGTGTAAATCAAAAATAAAGGGTCGATTTTCACGCCTGAAGAAGCTACTGTATAGCGAAACACGTGTTGAGTTTTTCAAACCATAACGGATAGGATATGGATTTTCATCAAAATGGGCCGATTCCATCACATGTCTAGACTTTCCTATTTTAATTCTCCTTAATATCTTTCATTAATTGGTTCAATTGAAAAAATAAAAAAACATTTATTTAAGTGATGAGATTTTAATTTCAAAACATTATTTAAAAATGTTAAGCTAGGTGAAGATAGTCAAAATATTAGAGCAGAAAGGTACCAAGGCCTTACAAATGTTACATATCTGTTAAAACTTGAACTGACAAAGAAAATGAAAATAAACTAAGATTAATAAGTTACTTTGATTCAATATCCAGATCTTATGTTATAGTGTTCACCTGAAAAATAGGGTCATATCAGTTTACTATCTCAAACATCAACATCAATTACTCACAATATCATCAATTTTCAGAATTGACCTGACAGTTTCTGTGGCCAAACTCAGGGCAGATGTGCTAACTAAAAGGGGCTGAACGACATTTTCTTCCAGAATATCGGAAATGGTCCCCTTTCGAACATTAATTCCAGCTGATATTTCTCCTTTAGCATGGCGATTCCTCAACTCTGTAACGGTCTAAAATATATAGCACTTTAGTATTCACAAGCCAGTCACTCTGGTTTTGAATAAAATACCTGAATAGGATTCAATCCGGCGTTTTCTGCCAAGGTGAATGGGATGATTTCTAAGGCATTGGCATAAGCTCTCGTACAAATTGCGTCTATGCCTTCCAATCTGTTCGCTATGGCGGCTAACTTGAGAGCTATCTCAATTTCAGGTGCTCCTCCTCCAGCAACCACTGCCTGCTTACGGACAAGACAACGAATGACACACAGGGCGTCATGAATAGAGCGATCCGCTTCTTCGAGAACCAGTTTATTCGAGCCTCGTACAAGAAGTGTAACAGTGTGTCCAGCGTTCTGAGCACCTACAGACACATGAAAATTTATTTTATACATTTAGAAAATCGTTGCAAGATCTTCTTCACGTCATTTCAAATTATCTCATCAAGAAATTATCTGAGAGGAAAAACAGCTGGTAAAAATTCAAAACCACATTTCCAGTGATATTCATGTCACATCAGGCGACCTGCAAGGACCACATCCGGGTCCGCTTCTCTTTAATATTTTTATTAGTGATATAGCTTCAAACTTTCGCCACTGTAAATATCTTCTCTTCGCTGATGACCTCAAAATTTATATGTCAATCAAAACCGACCTACACTGTAAATGTATTCAATCTGATCTGAACAAATTGATCAACTGGTCACAAAATAATGGAATGTCTTTGAATGTTGATAAGTGCTATTGTATTTCATTTTCTAGGTCCAATAATCCTATTCAATTTGATTATCAAATTGAAAACAGTCTCAAACGGGTTTTTGAAATTCGCGATTTTAGGAGTCATACTTTGTCATCAATTAAATTTTGCACATCATATTGACTCCGCAGTCAGTAAATCTTTTCAGTTATTGGGTTTCATTTCCAGAAATGCTAAAAAACTATCAGTTATGGCTTTTAGAACGTTATATCTAACATTGGTTTATTTGGTTATTTAATACGCCTCACCAGTGTGGTCACCATAGTATCAAACTCACATCGATCAAATAGAAAGAGTACATATTTTTTTTTGAGGTTTATAGCTTTTAAAATGTATCTATAATATGGTGATTACAATTACATGCAAGTTATGCAAAATCTGAATATTACCAGCTTGGAAGGTAGTAGAATAAGAACTGACTTGATAACTGCATAACATACTAACAGGGGAGATTGATTGTCCTTCATTGCTCCACTCGATTTATTTTGAAGTTCCAAACAGACCTACTCGTAACTCTAAATTATTCCAAGTTCCCTACCATCGCACAAATTATGGTTATCATAGTGCCTTCTCACGTTTTGTAAGATTGGTAATGAATATTGCAATAAAGCTTTACATTTTAATCGACAAACATTAAATACATTCAAAACCAACTTAAAAAGATTAGTAGTATAGGTGTCTGTCTATTACTGTAGTACTGCTAAATTGTTCATTTTTAGTATACATTTAGTTTACGTATGTATCTGTATTTTCATATGTAAAAAAAAGGTGAAAATCCGTTTATAAATAAATAAACATACATATTCACCTTTCGTTTTGAAGTGAGAACAGTGTGTTGTTAAAAATGTAAAGTAAACGGAAACATAACACTATTTAATTTTTAGGATTTTTCCAGTCATCCAAACATTCCAATAATCCGACACCATCTGGTTTTTTATAGTGTTTGATGTGTGAAATGTGTACCAAAAATATCTGACAATTTTTTTGTAAATCATCATTGTAATATAGCATAAAAAAATAATCAATGATAAAAAAACACCTCAGAAAACCCAAACAGGCTAGGATATGGGCTATCTCAATAGAATTGGAACCTCTGGAGTAAAATGAATAATTGAAACTACTTTTTCCAGAAAAAGAGATGACTATTTATTTAGTAGGCAGTGAAAGTAAAAAATCCCAGAATTAGGATTGAATGAGTAGAAAAAAACATTCACACTAAGCAACTACCTACTGCCCGACTAGAGAAATAAAAAGAACGTTCACCCTCTAAGAAAGTTGGTCTACAACTATCTTGAAAACCCATATTGAATATCAATCTTATCCATCTTGTCTGAACGATAAAAGCTCTTGGGAACTCCTCGTCACATCCCCAAGATATAATCAAGATGACTTGAGAATGAGCAATAGAAAAGTTGACATTTAAAAGCCTAACCAAATTTCATTTCTATGACACTGAACAAGCGGAATATTTAAAAATTGGCAAATCGATTCGACAGAACATTTTTTTCTTCAATCCTAAAATAAATTTTGTATATTACCTGTAATTTTTACCATTCTATTGCCAGCAGCTCCTAGCTCTTCTACTAGATCAGCTGACACCAGATTTTCAGCTACAAAATGATCCAATGACGCAATAGGGCGACAGCCTAGAGATTTACAAACAAATTCCACATCTTCTCTCTCAATGTCTTTGATTACCATGCATTTTATCTTGTCCAAAAAGTGTAGTGCTAAATCAGATACGGCATCTCTCAGTATAGATTTTTGGATCTGCAACAGTTATTATTCCAATTGAATTATTCAATAGTCCATATCGGATAAGGATTTCATTTGGAGCACAGGTATGTTTTCTATTATGGCTACCCTGTTTGTGTATCATTAGTATCAGTTGTCATGTTAATTGTGAGTGGTATTATCTCACTAAATATGAATATTAAATGGGAAATAAATGAAATATCCAAGAGTTAAAAAAAACATTTACGGGGTTAACTAAGTATGTTGAAAAAGTAATATAGGTGCTCATAACTATAAAGTTACAATTTGAGAAAATGAAGAATAAAAATAAAATAAAATAATAATTCTCCATGAAAAACTGTGGTGTAGTTTCAACAATATATTCTAGAGAATCAAAATTGATATAACCCAAATTTTAAATTAAATTCAAATTATTGCTAATGCTAAAGATGGGTGACTTGAGGTACACATTGATCCTGGCCAGTCAGCAGTGAAATAATTTTGTACTTCTAGTTCCAAAATGAGACACACAGAAATTTATTAGAGATAACACCTACAAAGCATCCACATTGCTGCAGTAATTTATATAAAAAAACTATTCAAGCAAGTTTTCTGAGTAACCCAAGACTTTTAATATTGAATGTAATGATAAGAAATTTATATGGAATACCTCTATCAGGATAGATACCATGAGATTTGAAGTAAATAAACTTAGGAAACAACGTTGAACTTTTTTAATTAACGTATTGCAGCAATTATAGAATCGAGGCTATTGAACAGAGCCATTTTCTTATTTTGACCTCACGTAAGCTACATAAAGAGCTATTAGAGCAGATATATTTGAAAAAGATCTACAATGGGGAATGTTCTTCCTGACGAAAATCAAGTAGTTTTCATAAAAGAGCTCTAAAACAACGCATTCTAAACTTATCATTTCAACCTTTTTCTTTAAGAAATTATTTAAATACTTGCAAAAGAGGAATGAAATAATGCATTTAACATTTAAAGAGATTCATTTCTATTTCACCATTTGGCAACATCGGTTATAGCTAATAAAGGACAATGAATATGTTACCTGTATGAGACAAACAAGGATGACATATTTCAGAGGCGTGCTGTTCTGTTCCGAGTTCCGAAACATTCTGTGACATGTGACATTTTGTGCATCTAACCTATCTTCCTCTATATAAATAAATAATAAAACAACTGTTGTTTATGGGCTTGTGGAGGTGCTATTGAACTTTAATTTATATTTTGCCTTAATTGTTGATTTATAAAGATAATTTTCCTTTTCCAAAATAGAATATCTAGGTACGTACACCGATATGGTGTACTGATATCAATAAAAAATATTACCAGAAGAACGTTGCATCCAGCTTTCTTGATTTGTTTAACGATATTCAGAATGTAAGCTCTTTCTTCTTTCAGTACTCTATCCATTGCAGCGTAATCTGACACAATAACGTTGTGGTCCATGTCTGTTTTGGGAGGTGAAATGCAGAACTGGATGAATCCAATCTTAGCTTTTTCAATACGTTTTGGGCCAGAAACATTTGAAGATCTCTGAGGGAACACGATTCCTTCGATTAACTCTGTGTCTTCTACAGTTCCCCCTAATTGCTTGATAACTTTGATATCGCTAAGATTACAAGCCTGTTCGCGTCCTATAAAATAATGACAGAAACACCACTGAGTTTGTTCATAATGATACCATTTTGAATTTGAGAATCAATCAATCACTGTACTTTATTGTCTAAGAAAGAAAATCTTATTGACAAAGCATATGAAAACATACCATTTTTGAAAGATGATCATAACTCTAGTTTTAAACTTACCAGGTTCGACTATTCTGAGTACTGCATCTACTGCCAAAGGTCCTAAATGGCTGGACTGTTGTGACACAACTTTGGAGTTGAGAGAAGTGGAGGCATTCTTTATCAGTTCCTCTCTGTTTGTAATCTCAACAGGAGTTGAAATTTCATTTAATATCTGAAATGTGAATTTGAAAAATCAAAAGAAAAAACAAAAATCAGACTCATGTGTTACAAATATTCTATTGATTAATATGTTAAGTCCAAAAAAATATCAATATGATTTTCAAACTTGAACTAAAGTGTAACCGGCACTTTATTGTGGCTCACACCTATTCAAATCGATCACATAAGTCCGAGATCTTAGCCAAGTTGAGCTCTTTTGTGATCTCTTTGGTTGATAAACCAAATAATCACTGAACTAGACATTGGTACCATAATACTGTGGATTAGAAGCTTTTTAAAAGATGGGTAAAAATGAATAATTCTATTTTTCACATAATAAATGTTTCATTTGGTATGCCTCGAGGTAACCATTGTGGACCACTACTATTCAACATCTTTATCAATGACCCCATCTTGATAGTTCTAAAAAATTATTGTCTGCTGATAAATTTAAGCTTTATAAATTCTACTTGATTTATTTTATTTGCGTATTCCAATTATTCAGTCAGTTGTATATTTTTTCACTCATTATTTTATTACATTATTTAAATAAGCTGTAGTTTTAGAGCCTGAATGTTCAGTGTTTCACTTTGTGTAACTAAAGTCCTCAATGGATGCCCCTGATTCGTATGGTTACGTGGAAAGGTTCAACATACTTACACAGACCCGTGTAACTAATTTCGTTTATTACTTTTGTTTATATGTTGAAAACAGTGAATTATTATCACCTCATAATAAAATCCTATGCATATTGTTAGAAACTTCAAGACAACTTCAACTGTTTTAATAAATGTCGTAGGATCCGTTTGGATCATAATTATAATAAATAATATTAATTAATTTGACCATTTTGATTACAAAATAAATATAGGAATAATGAACTATTTTTTTTTTGTCTGTTTTTGTCCTATGAAAACCCTATTCAAATCTGTACTGTAACAACACATGATATTCACGGAAATTTGTGAAAAAAACCATTGCATAATAGACATTTCTGATCAACATAGTTTTTCATCTATTTTACTGCAAACAATTATTGAGTGAGCTTCTTACAAATACCATTGTCATGAGAATTCCAATTTAAGGATTCAAATATGCCCAAGGATTTAACTTTCAATTGCTATTAAAATTTCAATTTTTTTTTGTTTGAATAGAATAGAATATCCTTTATTCGCCATAAAAAAATACAATAGTATTATAAGGTTTTGTTAAATATCATATACCGAATATCGTTTGTATAATTTCAGTTAATGGAAAATAGTGGACTTGCTTGAAATGTATGAAGATACATATGAAAAGTACCATCACCAAAATAATTGAGAAAATTTCATTCTCTTACCTCAAGAGATAGCAATGCTGCTCTTTGGAATGACTCAGAAATTGCAGTGGGATGGATTCCACGATGTAGCAACTTCTCTGCGGCATCTAATAATGCTCCAGCAATAACGACAACAGATGTAGTACCATCTCCAGCTTCTATGTCTTGGGCCTTTGACAACTCAACCAACTGTAATAAAAATTATTGTAGTCTAATAATCATGGCATGCTTATTAGACTTATTAACCGTGTTAGGAATCACACGTTAAAAGGCAAGACCTTGTTAGTCCTTAACTCACACAAGCTTCTGAACTTCTGAGAATTCTTGTTCGTATGGGGGTGACAGATGATTAATGGAAAAACAGATTTTAAACAGAGAAGTCAGAAGTCAATAGACTGGACCACTTACAGGCCTTCAAATTTCAAACTTATTCAACGCTGTTTTTTAAATGACAATACTGGAAAAATTCATACTGCTGAAGGCATTAATATTTCAACAAATGATAAATTTGAATGGTGAGCAGCTGAATGTGAGACATGTCAATATTTATTGTTTTAGACTTGCTGTTTGTTAGTTGGGTATTTTGGTGTAATTATTATAGAAGAAATTGACTAATAGGTAAAATAAAATACTTTCACAAACATGAAGCACAAGAGACCAAAACGATTTGTATAAGGCAACTGACAGGATTTTGATTTTGTATTTTCGTTGCAATAGACATCTTATTAGGATGTCAAACTTCCCAATTGAAAAATTTCTGAGATTAACAAAATCTTCACGAAAATTCTCAAAAATGAATGTTCACTATTTTTTTTCAAGTCTCATTTGTGAAGTATGTATGTATGTTTCATACTTTTAATTTTATTTTCATGTAAATAACAGAACCAATTACAAACATACCATCTTGGCAGCAGGATGTATAACATTAATTTGCTTCAATATTGTGGCCCCGTCATTGGTAATAGTTACTTCTCCATTTCCAGACTGGATCTAGAAAAACAAAAATTGAAATGGTGATGAAATATATATACTATAATTGGACGACTTTGAAAATTTATTCAAACATTGGTTAAGCAGAACTTCTTTTTTGGAAATTTGAATAGTTTATTCACGGTTAGTTATTACATTTGGCCATACCATTTTATCCATTCCCCTAGGACCCAAACTTGTTCGAATTGCATCACTAACAGCTGAAAATTAAACATTATTGTTAGAAAAAATAGGCTATTCTCTTCAAAGGAATCGAATGGCAGCTCAAATAACATCTTATAAATAACTATTATTGACTTGGTTAGGTGAAAATTGTGGCATACTTTTTATTCTATTTGATATTCACCTTTTGCGGCATTTATATTGCTGGTTCTTACATCAGCAGGTTTACTTTTATCTTTATACGCTAGTGTTCTCCCCCTGTTTGAATCACCACCAGCAGTTGGAGCAGTCATGTTTAATTATTGAAATGGTTAATAATTTTAAGAAATATATTTCTTCAATTATTGGATGATTACGGATTTAATTTTCAATACAAAAATCGTCTACACCCTCCAAACCAAAACAAACTCTAATTGACACTATTGACACCTGACAAATGATGTGTGACATGTTGCGCTCCGCTATTTAGTCCAAGCAGGTCCAAACATAGTAACAGAGGAAAAAAATTACCATAGTGCACCTGCATTCCACCGATTGAATACCTCAGAGTAATAATACACATTTTTTCATTACCCTGAATTGAAGACAGTTACATATTTATTTATATCAATCTAGTAGTTAGGTGTGGTCGTCCAATGATTTGTCCACCACTTCGGTGGTTTTTATATTCAACAACTTGATCCACCAAATCATGAAATTTTCATCAGCAGGTGCACCTTAAATTTCTAAATGACCCCAATTAACCACTGTAATTAGGTATTGAAAGTAGAATTGAATGTTGGTGAAGTTAATAATAGCAATGATTCTATCAACGTAATTATTGTCCGAAGAATAAATCTTGTTGACAAAGTTAATAAAAAAATATAAAAAATACATAAATATCTTATGATTATAAAAATATATTAAACTAAAATATAGAAAACACTGAATAAAAAACAAAAAACAGTGGTTGAAATAAACATACACATTAAATATGCTAGGTTAAAAATGATCGGTATAGAACCCAGTCAAACTGTAATATAGGGTCTACTACTTAAAATTCCTTCAATTATTTTTCTGTATTGATTGGCATCAATATTTGTCTTTTTAGAGTAGGTAACTCAGCAGATGGTTATATATTTTTATACCATTGTAAAGTAAGGAGTTCTTGATCAGAGAGTTGCGAAGGATAGGTAATTTTGAATTGTTTTGTATGCTCTATCGAGTTATATAGTGATAGGTGGTAACCTCAAGTTTCACCAGATCCTTTTTAATCAAGCATACTGTCTCCAGAATAAAAAAAATACAACCGTCAAAAATTGTTCATCTACGAACAGTTATGCCTGCATGAGTCACGAGGTTTAGCTTTATACAAGTATCGTATAGCTCTCTTCTGTAATACAAATACAGACTTCAGCAAATGGAGGCTGAACACATCTCAATAACTTATACAGCACCTTAAGTGAGACTCTACCAGAACGTGATATGCTGTTGTCGCAGCATAAACTCAGTTTATGCTTGAGAAAGCTATTGTATAGCGAAACACGTGTAGCGGTTTTTGTAAAACTCTTTACAGTGAAAATCATAAAATGAACTGTAATAATTAGTTTTTTAATATGGATTTTCATCAAGTATCGGCCAGTTCTATTCAATGATTTATCGATTCTGGATATTTCGAAAGCCTTCGACCGAGTCTAGCACGAAGGCCTGCTCAAAATGGTCAATTTCGATCTGCCTCGGGATCTGGTCCGGTGGATTAGGTCCTTTCTGGAAGGACAGAACATTTCAGGTCCGAGTGGGAGGAACCCTGTCTCCCGTCAGGGAAATCGAAGCTGGAGTGCCTCAGGGAGCTATGCTATCTCCACTAATATACAGCCTTTACGTGAGCGACCTTCCGAGGTTCGATCTCATGAAGGTTTCCCTTTATGCCGATAATACGGCTCTCCTCGCTTCTTCCATGGGTCGGGCGTTGGTGGTCGTCACATGCAACGCGCATTGGACGACTTCGAACGCTGGTACCTTGATTGGAAGATTCGAGTGAATCCAGAAAAACACTCAAGCGATAGACTTGGGGAGACGTAAAGTTTCTCCAGACACAAGGGTCACGATTTCAGGCAGGGAGATCGAATGGCAAACGCGAGTCAAGTACCTAGGTCTTTGGGTAGACCGTCTACTCACCTGGGCAAATCACATTGATTATATCAAGAACAAAGTGCAGATGAGGATAGCTAAACTCTATCCTCTGGTCAATAGAAATTCAAAACTCAATCTCAAAAATAAGATTTTACTATACAACACGATGTTCAAGCCTGTCATCATGTATGCTTCAGGTGCTTGGGGACAAACCGCCCCGTCTCCATTTTGGAAAGGTTGCAAAACAAACTTATCAGGATGCTGGTGAATG
>WOGP01008921.1:0-10975 GCA_015342065.1 Leptinotarsa undecemlineata | reverse complement strand
GTTGAGTGTCGTGAGTTGTTTTTTTCATTTTAAGGTACCTATTCACAATTTTTCATATTTCCATTGCTCTGAGCGTTTCCAGCAATGAACTTCAAATAAAAAAACCTTTTATGATTATCTGACACATATCTATAACAAAAATATATTATATGTGTTTTGATGAGAAGAAAAAGAAATAATAGCAATAATAACATCCAAAACGAACACTATAATTGTAATGAAAATTGAAATGAAGTAATTTATATACACAAAAAATTAATGGCGGAATAAATATTCGAATTGGAGTCCTTCCATTTCGAGAAAAATAATGGGCCAATAAAATGGTCTGCAAGATCACCAGATCTTCCTGTTTTGGACTATTTTCTATGGGGAACATTGAAAAATAGGATTTACGCTGGCAGAGAGATAGAAAATGTGGAAGACTCGAGATTTAGGATTTTGAATGATTTCCCAATAATGCAGCAAATAAGTGTATTAAGGCCAATAAATAATATGAAAACCGAGTTCTATGTTTCTATTGCTATCATTTCTTTTTCTGCTTATTAAAACACATTCAATATATTTTTTATGTAGACATTGTAGAAAAAGCTCGGAGCAATGGAAAAAATATGAATAAGTACCTAAAAATGAAATAAAAAACTCTGGAAAAACTCTACGGTTAATAGAGAGACGTGAAAGTTGCTATTGTGTTTTTATTCAACTCAGTCAACCAATTTCCAGGGCCGTAATTTAAAAGGGTATAATTCACACTATATAATCAAATATTACGGAAACATTCCGAAATATAAAATTGAATTTAATTTCTCTGTATGAAGTGAATGTCTACCATTGAAAAACTACAACAAAAAATACAGGTCCGTTTAAAAATTCAAAGAGGGGGGTGGCCCAAATCAGATGACATCCTGAAAAAAAGATTCACGGTCATATTCTGATAGCCCACATCAAGTACCAATAGCAAAATGTGGACAGATTTTCAATATGTCTGCAAATAAAGAAGATATAGGCAAAAAAATAATTTGGGATTTTTTGGTTTTTCCTGAATATCTACAGCACCAAAAGACCTATATTCGATTTTTGTACATCATTGAGTAGGTCTCTAAAATACGCAATATTGCTGCAATTTAACCGATCTCTTACCGTTTACGAGATCCCCAGGTACAGAAACGAATTTGAATAGCCCTGAATGAGGTAAAGTCCCTCGACTACGTATTCAGAAAATATTTTTAACAAAATTTGAATTATATGAACCTCAAACTGGTGACGACACTAGCCTTTGGATTTTGAAACTTCATTAGTGCTAATTAATTGATGATGGAAATAACCGTTACTGTGTGGTAAAAATATCATCATGAAAAATGAGAAATGAAACTACCTATGTTTTATACCACTTGTACTGGGTGAGTCAACTAGATTCCCTCAACCCATTG
Source organism: Leptinotarsa undecemlineata (assembly GCA_015342065.1). Classification (NCBI taxonomy): domain Eukaryota; kingdom Metazoa; phylum Arthropoda; class Insecta; order Coleoptera; family Chrysomelidae; genus Leptinotarsa; species Leptinotarsa undecemlineata. Next base: position 9,548 of record WOGP01008921.1, on the reverse strand, counting down.
CTATCAGAGGGTACAATTTTTCGAACGGCTAAATTTTTTTAAATTTGATTTTTCAAAATTATTTTTTCGCATACTGGGTGGTTCAGCCGAGCGTGGCAAACCAAAGATATATTTTCTTAATAGAACACCCAGTATGTGAATACGTCATTCCATTCCATATTTTTTAGTTCCCTAGGAAATTTTTGTTTTCAAATTTCCATTGCGGTATTGCCGCAATGGATGCGTTATTCCAGAAAAACTTATTTTGTAGACGATATTTTTTCAATTCATCACCCGCATGTCTACAGCAATTGAGGGGATTTTTTTAAGAATAGTTAGTCAACATCACTATGATAGTTTCTGAAATGTCAACTTTCGGAAACAATATATAGAGGGTGCTCGGTAAAACCAGTTCATTCATTTTTAAACAGACATAATTCAACTTTTTCAATTGGAACACCCTGTATTTTTTCATTTGTACAAACTGTTTAAACATTTCACTACATTTTTTATCAGAAGTATACTATACGAGAAACATATATTTCTAACGTCATGTGTTGACGTTTCTTTCGCGTGTAGATTGAATCATTTCCATTATGAATTATATATTGAAAGATATGGTGCAGGAGGTTTGGGGGGAAGTGACAGAAACTGCCCCCTTGCATCTTGGATTTACAAAGAAAAGTTCCCCGAGAGATGACAACCAGATGGAAGGGCATTTTAGGCTATAAAAATAAAATTTAAAAGAACTGGTAATGTCAATCACGAGAAGTTTGAACGTGTCTGTCTTGTAACAAATGAAGAGAATACATTTCAAATTGCTCTTCACCTTGTTGAAAATCCCCATGTAAGTACCCGAGACCTGAGTAGGAAATTAGAATTTTGTCAAACTAACATGTCTCGAATGATACGAGCAAGCAATTGATGCAACAGTTAAGAGGAAGAGATTTTGAAAAACGTGTTCAATTTTGTCGATGGAGCTTCGAAAACATCAATAAAAAAAAGTATTTTTTTGAAAAAATAATTTTTTTGATTTTGTGTTATTTTCTGGTGAAGCGACTTTTCATAAAAATGGAACTGTGAATCTTCATACCGTGCATTATTATGCAGCGGAAAACCCCAATTTTGTTTGTTGCCTGAACCATTAACACCGTTGGTCACTGAATGTTTGGGGTGGAATTGTCGAAAAAAGAGTTATCAGTCCTTATTTATTGGATGGGCATCGTACTGGAAGGAAATATGTAAGATTTCTTCGGCATGAGTTTTCAAATTCTACGACAAGACAGTGCACCACCACATTTTAAAACTGACGTAAGGGAATATCTCAACGATCATTTCAATCACAATGACAAGGTAGGGGTGGGCCCATAGCGTAGCCACCCAGATCACCTGATCTGACCAAAATTGATTTTTTCATGGCGGTATATCAAATGGGTCTATCAAACTCTCCCAACATCTACAGAAGATATAAAACAAAGAATCATTAGAGCTTTCAAAGAAATCTCAGAGAATATGCTGTGTAGAGAATTAGTTTAAAAAAGATCGAAATTATGTGTTATAGAAAATGGTCGCCATTTTGAACATCTTTTGGACTTCTCTATTCAATGAAAAATCTAGGCGTTACTGTTCACATTGAAAATTGTTTTGGTAAGTGTACGTAAATAAATGAATGTTTTGTGGTTTCAACAAATAATAAAACTGGGTATAATTTGTAAAATATCTGTTTTTTGTATAGTGTACCTCTGATGGAAAATGTAGTGGGATGTTGAAATATTTCATACTGATGAAAAAATACACTTTAACTTTTTTCTGAAAAATCTCGCAATTGTCTCTGTTCTTTTACTAATATATGTTAAAGTTATGAAGTTCTTGATGTCTAAATCTTTGATCCGGGGGTATATTAATCTGTATGTAAATTTGAGGCTTTGTTTTCTGACTTACTTCTGGATTGTGTCTGTGTTGAAACCATTATTATAACATAGACACAATCCAGAAGTTAGTCAGAGAACAAAGCATCAAATTTACGTACAGATTAATATACCCCAGATCAAACAATCAGAAGTCAAGAAAATTGTAACTTTAACATATTGTGATAAAAGAACAGAGACAATTGCGATGTCCTTCAGAAAAAACAATGTGGAAGTGGCATTCAGGCCACATGCCAGGTTATCTAATTTCCTTTTCAATACTAAAGATGAAGTGGACAAGATCTCTCTAAATCTGAAGTTTATAAGCTTACATTCCTTCACATGTCTGAACCGGGACAACCAGTGAATCGAGACACTTTCATAATTAAGCATACTCTCTATCTCTCATCGTATATGAGATCCTCATGCATAGACTCAAAATTGTATATCCCTGTAGGTTTATTCCCAACAATTTGGTTACACCACGGATCTATCGAATGTTTTGTTCTTATTAAATTAAAATTGGAGTAATTTCATCTTGCACATCAGCTTGCATCACTTAATCGATTAACTATGCCATCTAATCCGTACGAGCTCATAATTCTAAGATGTTTATGTTCAAAGGAAAGTGAAGGAATTGAACGCTTTCACTACCTGCGCGGCTGACATGTATAAAGTTCATTACATTCTTGCAAAAACGCGTCATATATTATCGACTAGTTCTAGTTGTGGCACACCCGGCTTAGAATTTATGGAATTTACTTGGGTAACTATACTTGGTGATGATGAATCAATCGTTTTATGTTTTAACATTCAATCTCGAATTAAGTACAACAAGATGATTAGATTTTCTCAAAATTTCCAGCCAGAAAGTTCTATTTTTTCTGTATTAGCATGGTCAGTATTTATAGCTTTTAATGAATCACTTAAAGATTATGTTTTTTCAAAAACCATTTAATTATTGATAACCTATTTTGAAATGTACCTGAAACAACATACCTATAGAGGAATTTGTCACTGCCTAGAATTTGGATTTTTTTAGAAAAAAATGTTTTCATTTTTCAACATAGTCTCCTTGCAGATCTGGACACTTTTCCCAGCAATGTTCACTGAGTTCGATACTGTTTTTATAATAAGAACTGTCTTGCACCTCAAAATATCCATTAACTGTCGACATCAATTCCACCCTGAGCCATTTGTTCGAGTTTAGGAACATACAATAATCCGAGGAGTTTCAATCTGGCAAATAGGGTGCATGAAGTAGCAATTCAAACTATTATTCATTAATTTTTGTCATTGCGATAATGGATTTGTCAGCTGATTGAAATAAGTTCGCATCATACTCGTCGTTAATATTTTTTGCCTTTTTTAAATAGAGTTCACTTGAAAATGGTTCAACAAACTTGAACCGGTCGTAACAAATGAAAAAAAAACTTGGTAGTCGAAATCAGAGCAAATTTATTTTCTTTTCATATTTTCAATATGAATTTCTACAAAATTAATTGAACAAGTGTGTACTTTCTAATACAGTGAAGGAAACTTCCAATGCAGCTGCTACTACAGCACAATTATTTCCTGAAAAATAAAAATTCAGGTATGAAATCGTTTATGTCTTGTTCTTGAAATGGATAGATATAAAAAAATTACTGAGTATGTTGTTTTGGCTTATTTGACGCAAAAATCTGAAACTGTCATATCCTCTATCTTGTTGAGCCTGTACTTTATGATAGAAATTACGATTCTGGTGAAGAAAAATGTAAACAACCACTTTCCCATAGGTTATCACTTTTTTGAAGAGAGAATGTTGATTATAAAGTAAAGAAATAGAAAGTCTTCAACAGTGAGCAGATCAACAAATTCATTAGAGTAGCAAATAATGAAACATATCTTAAGCTAACGTTATTTTACTAATATATAATGATTCAAGGATATACAAGTATCCACTTAATTGGCTTTTACTTCAGATTAGTCTCTAGCGCGAATTTACGAAGTTTTGCTGTTTCTTTTCCTTTGGAACAGTAGGACAATTAATACAGTCATTATCAAGTAAAAGAATGGCCTCCGAGAGATGAATTTATTCCAGGCTAACGTGAAGAATATACCTTGTTAATCCCAAAAACGTTTTCTCATCTCCATTACACATTAAAATGGGATCCATGAAAAATTTTCTAAAAGCATTAGACAAAGAAGGTGATGCATTTGAATATCTTAAACACGTTTTTTCGAAACTAAGTGATGCATAGCTCAAGGAAGGCATACTTGTTGAACCTCAAATTAGAAAACTACTAAGTGATCAACAGTTTGATCAAAAATTGAATAATATTGAATTAGCTACGTGGAGTTCTTTCAAAAGAATTGTCTCGGTGTTTTTAGGAAACAAGAAAGTAGAAAATTACGAATTATTTGTAGAAGAACTACTTGAAAAATACTACAGAATGGGATGTCGCATGTCTCCCAAAATCCATTACTTGCACTCCCTTTTGAATTTTTTCCCAGAAAATTTGGGTGCTGTCAGTGACGAACAAGATAAAAGGTTCCACCAAGACATACTGACAATGGAGTAACGGTACTAAGGCAGATGGAATGCAGCAATGGAGGATTCTTGTTGTGAAAAGTGAAAACGATGAAGCATATAAATGAAATTCAACATTTGCAAAAAGGTTATGCACAAAATACTTCATTCGAATGTTTTTGCATGTGTATTGTAAATAAAGTCTGTTACCCTCAAAATATATTGTTTTAATCTTATATCTTCCTATAATATGTCAAACTTTTTGTATGAAATAAAAATAACTATAATTCAAAATCTTTACGCCATGGAAAATTTTTGATGTTGTAGTCACAGTCAGGATGTATAGCTATTATAATATTAGTTGCAATTTATTTTTATTTGTTGGCTAGTAAAATATATCTCATTAATTTATTATTCTACACAGTTGCCGAAAAAATTGTGTACGCAAATCAAGCAAGCGAGTCCAAAATAGTTTATTTGGAACTCGCAGACTTTCAGGACTTATCTAAGATTAATCCCAGAATGTTGTTTAATCGTCCAAAAAAACAGTGATTTTCAGTGTTACGTTACAATTTTCTCATCTATGTTTTTCACTAACAGAATTTGTATGGTTTTAGTAGCTGCATCCCAAAATTTATTCAAGCTACTAGAATACGACGATTCGACGTCCTTCCGGAAAATATTGAATACTGTTTGTCATTTATTTTGGTAATCATGAACAGATACCGTGCTTATTGTTGAACTCTCTTCTCCGTTACGTTTTATTATGTAGAAGTAGATGATAAAGACTTGACCTTCTAGATACATTGACAGCTCTTCATTAGTCTTGAAATGGAACAAATGTCGCTGAACAATGATGATTTAAGCTCAGTTTAAAAAATGAAAGTGGTTTCAGTTGACAAGTTTGCCTTCGTTTCTGTAAAGTGCATGTTGTATATAGATCATTTATGTGTCGACAAGAGTGTTATTATTTCAGATCGCGTAACTTTCAATGGTCGCCTCGGCTTCTGTGCAATTTAGGTCAATTATCATTCACATGATCGATGTAAATAAAAGTATAAAGTAGCCGGCTGAATCACCTATTATTTTCAAATAAGTTTTCTATATTCCGGAAGTGAAAATATTTCTTGTCGCTTTGCGTGTTGTTTATTTTTATGTTGCATCGTGCTTGCATCGAAAATACACCAGAAATATTTGACAATGTGGGAAATTAATTTGAAAAAAGACTTCATTATTATCAGGGAGTAAATGGTTAACGTTTCAAACATAAGTTGGAATTAAATGGAGTGAATTTTGCACACATTCTTCTTGAAATTATGTTATTTAAAATTAAAAAGCGTTAAATTTTTAGGAGAGATTGATTTGTTTGGGAAAGAAATATTTTGGCTTTCTACTTCTCCATATTTATAAAAAAAATGTGAAACTTATAAAGTGAGGCAAAAAAGTATTTAAAACGATTAACTCCATACAAAAATGTGTTTATTTATTTATAATTCAGACTTTGGTTCCAGCGCATTTAATAACTTATTTGTAGAATGTCAGTTTCCATCTTGAGTCTAACCTCTTTTTTTGCGAGTATTTTTTCCAGGAAATTCATTCAAACCGTCTCGGACTCATCATAAAACTCGCTTTTGCGAAGAACAACTTCAAGCTAACCGAAACCTGCTAACCGAAATCACTTTCTCTGAGGTTATGAAACCGCATTCCACGTCCATCTGGGTGGCTCTGGCGGTATATTAGTTTATAAGTATATTAGCTCAAGATGCAGTTGCATAACAATTGTGAACTATTTTTTGTTTGTTGTGCTGCATATAGAAATCCAATAGTGAGATAGTTATCTATCAACGACTATAATCAATTAATTATCAAGATACTAGATACTACATGCTGTAATTTCGGGTTTGATTTGCAGGTCGATGATATCAAGTAGTAAGTGGAGTTATAGAAAAAGGGTTCTTATATTTCAAAGTAACCAATTTGGTGGATATATTTTAGTCAAGTAGAAATGAAAAAAGGAACCATATTACGATTAGTGAATCTAAAATCGGGAGTCGAGAGGAAAGTTTGAGATATCTCGTTAGTGCGGAGCACTAAGAAAAAATGAGCAGCATCAATCTATGGCATATGTCAATCAAGTGAAATACGAATAGTATTAACTTTTTTTTTAATTAAATGTTTTTGTGAGTGGTCTAGTTTGAGGAGTTTGCATTTAATAGGTATATGTATATTCAGAAACTGGTTAACAATACAATAGTATTTTTGGTTTCAACTTTAAAATTTTTCTCCTATTTCATTCACTACCACTACCACCACGAGATTGTTCAAAATACGGAGGGAGACAGACGTCATATATCGCAACACCAAAGAAGAGGATCCCGCTGACAACGGAGGAACCTCGTGATGCTAGCCATCCCAGAGACCACTGAACAAGGTAGCATCATGAATAATTTGCAAAACAGCGAGCCAGAGATAGTGGATCTCTTGAATTTCTTGTTTAACTGCTCGATTCACTTTCTGAACTGCTCTCTTGGATCGAAAAGCTGGGCTTATATAATGTAACGGTTCTTTCTAGAAATCTGTAGTCGGTTTGATACTCGACTAGAGTTTTAGCGGCGGTTGCCGACTGCATTCTTTCGCGGTGTTGTCATGTGTTTGTTCGCTGGCCGGCATATCGGCCAGGGGCAGCTTCAGATTCCTTACACTATTGTAACTTGTTTCTTGAATACGTTATAGAAAACTGCCTGTATCGTTCCAATGTCCATAGTATAAGTGATTCATGAAAAAAAGTGTGGAAAACAAACGAGGAAACAAGGTATAGGGAGTTATCAACAGCCGACTTTCAATTAAAAGCACTTCAGACAAATCTGAGTGGAAAAACGAGCGCACACTGAAAATAAGAGTTGACAGTTGAAATGTGTTCAGATATTTATTATCCACATTAAATTATTTTTGAAGAACAAGTACCAATAAGAAATAACAGATATTATTACAGTCATTAGGAAAAAAACAAAACTGTTTATTTTCCATAGTACACTAAACGATTGAAAGAAACATCTTTCACAAATTACCTATTATTTTCATGACACACGATCGAATGCAATTCAACACATCATTATGATCATCATGGTTTGGATTATTTGGAAGCGAAAATTTGACATCTCAACAAAAGCAAAAAGTTTCACTTGCAACCTCCTATTGTGGTATTTCGCACGCAGCTTTCATTCTTGGTAATTGATAATGAAAATCAATTATTCAATGTTTAATTCCTATCATTATCACCAATGAATTGCGATTGTATGAATTTGAGAGTAATTATTTTCCATTATGATGCAAATGTAAACAGATGTATGGCCTGGGTACGAGTTTGAATTTTAACGCATCTCTAATGGTGGTTCAAGTGGTTCGCATATGGTTATTATTAATCTTATCTCAGTATCAGTTGCATTTATCAACCGTTTGGATCTGACTGACCTGCTCAAATACTTGTGTCAGTCGTTGGTGAAACTTCGAAATGTTACTTTCGTTTTTCTAGTCAACGCACATACCACATATGATGTCCGCCGTAACAGTGGACGAAATGTTTGGTACTACAAGCTCCATTCGATCAAGGCTGTGAGTCAGGATTTTGTTCTCTGTAAAAGCCTCTGTTCTCATAGTTGTGTTTTGTTTTTTATCCGTCAGCAAGTCTTTATATTGTAAGATATAATAAATGCTTCTACTAGCGGAAATGTTAACGCTTATCATTTTTAATGGCACCTGTCACACTTCACCAACAATAACATACTTTATTTCAATAATTTGGTATCTGCGAGGAGTCAGATTTCAATGGTATGTTATGTAAAGTGTGAGAAGAATCAGATGAAAACATTTTCCGGTACATCACTTTTTCTCGCCGTGGTCTCGCTAACCAAATTAGTATCATCGAGAGACGACTGAAACCAATGTTTTGTTCTTTTTACAGGCTTTATATTAGCTTCACCTGTATGTATGTTTGTTTGTAACTCTCCTTTTCATTTCATATCGGGATCTGTTTTTGACAGAATTATCGACATTATTGCTTGTACTATTGGAGGCAGATGACGCTGTATATAACCTCCTTGATATATCGACATTATTGCTTGACCTATTCGCGGGCAGATGACGCTATACGTAACCTCCTTGATATAAATCGAACTCAATTTATATGTATTTCTTCATTTGCAAAAAGTAATTTTTTTATTAACATGCGCACCTGCTGCGTTGGACTTGGTAGCTGATTTTCAGACTCCCTCTTCGGAACCGGAAAATATCAATGGTCATTTTTCTAAACAATATACGGCTGATTCCAAACTTTAAATAAAATAAATATAGTTTAAGAAGACTACAAAACACGCTTTTATAGCATACGAAACTAAAAATGAAAAGTAAATATAGTTTAAAAAACTACAAAAACACGCCTTTGAAGAAAATCGAACTGAAAAGTTAAAAAATATGTTTTTAAATAACCTTAAAACAATAGCAAACGAAAAATACTTGTATTATTGTGCCATATTTTTTGTATATCAAGTGCCCGTTGCTTTTCCAAATAATACTAGTATTTTTCGTTCGTGAAGAAATGTTTTTAACTTTTTAATGCGATGTTCTTTAAAAGCGTGTTTTTAAACAATATTTATTTAATTATATTTCAATAACTATAACTTGTAATTATTATGTGAAAGAGTAACCATTGGCAGTTTTTGTTGCTCATAGATCTTGTATACCAGTCTAACCAGTGCTCGATTTCTAGAAATTGAGGTACCGGAATTACAACCTGCCGAGACTTACCACCCACCCCCTTCTATTATATATCATTCCATCACCACAAAACAGTGTTTGCTTGTGTAAAGAATTAGGTTCTTGAAAGGAAATAAGAAGACTTTATAGAACTCAAACTTCTTTTATTAACATAAATAGAAGTAGAGCAATACAGCGTTACTTTTTGTATTCGGATTCTTTTTAAAATACAGTCCAAAACTTTAACTTGTTTTCATCGTATTTCTTTTCTCTTGATCTCTCCTTACTTTTGACAGCTAGCGCTGAGTGGTGTCCAGAAACAAGCCAAGTGTCAACGTACTTTTCTGGTTGAAACAGCCGGAGAGGAGGTCCATTTATTTTTACAAACAACAGGCCAG
>WOGP01008920.1:0-10976 GCA_015342065.1 Leptinotarsa undecemlineata | reverse complement strand
ATTAATTACGGAAAATCCCCTGTATGGTATTAATGACTTTTTCCATTCATTCCCTGGACCATAGAGCAAAGATGCCTTGCACGATTGTATGTATGTACTGTATTATTATTTTTCTTGCGTAGTATCTTCCAAAGATTTTATATTTTACTTTTGAGTCTATGTTAATTTTATGGTGTTTTGTGACATGTTCTAAAGCTGTAGCTTTGTTATGAACCAAATAAAAATTTGAATATTTTTCAAGTTCGATCAAATGTTAATGTTTTTCCCACTGTTTTTTTGATTACTGTGGCATAGTGCCTCAGGAGTTATTGCTACATGGTCGCACGGTTAATTATAAATAATAGAGGCCCCATAATAGTTCTTTGCGGTACATCAGTTTGTTTTTTTCTTGTTGATAGAGAATTGCCAACTTTTACAGTTTGAAATCGATTTTCTGAGTATGAGTTTTGATCAACTTATATAGTTTTAATTTATTCAATAGAATTTCATCTGATACACAGTCAAATGCTTTGCTTAGATCACAAAGAATTATTTCTGTATACTCTAGTTTTTCAAAGTCTGTTATTTTGTTGCTAAGATCTATAGTATCGCCATTTCATCGTTTCTATCTTTTCGGAACCCATACTGAGTTTTGTTGATGCAGGATACAGTGTGAATAATACGTAATGAATAATAGTGTTTTTTCGAGCATATTATATACCCAAGCATTTTTAGAAAAAATTAATCATAATTACTTATCATCATCTTTTAATTTATTGCGATGAATAGCCTCAAATTCTATGGGGAGGCTAACCCTCCATTGCTTCCTCTGACGAGCCACCGCTGAATCGTAGAATGGATCACACGCGAGCTGTTGCCATATACCTTCTCTACCGTCGACACAAACCTCGGCGAAAGAAACGTCAACGATCAAGAATGAAATGGAGTTGCGAACTCTACGTTGAACACCTTATAGACTTTCATCCAACTTTTCACGACTTCATTTCGGTCCTTATCCCAAAGAGCGGGTCGATTGGAGACAACAGTAATTAACAGCTCTAAATCGTAATCTGCCATGATAGTGTGAAGCGTCAACAAGAGGAGCAGATTCCACTCCTCGTCTAGATACACCCGCTCATCCTTTAGCATTTTGAGGAGGAGCTCCCCGGCTCGAGTCGCCAGGAGACGTGGAAACTCTCGTCTCGTTGCATTTTGGCGCTAAGAACCTTCTTCTCTTTCGGGAGCGAGATAAGTGAAGCTCCCCGTGTGAAGTGATGCTTACGCTTCGCACGAAGCGTGCAAAATGTCCTGCCGTCTCGTGCAGCCGCTTACTCGCAACGAATACCTATAAAGCCCATTAAGCATGCGCCGTACCGCTTGCTGATGAATATTTCAAATTAATTGTATACTTTTTTGGCCCTCGGAAGCATAGTCCATAATAGCAGAACAATTTTGTTTTCTCAATTTCCATCTTCTTTTCGAAACAAGGGATGGGGCTTTAAGGTATTACTTTTCACACCCAGAGGTGTGACTTTTCACACAATAGGTAGTCCGCGGAAAGAAAGTATTTGAAGAATGCTGGGGATATGTGTACATAGGAATCAGATCTAGTCACGTCTACAGCTTCAGGATACAATCATTCAGAAATTTCATTATAACGTCTATTAATTGTGATTTGTGCAGTGATAGTAAGTGCATGCATCTCCGAATTTCAGTCTGATTATTGTGACAACTGTATTTCGTCCGTACTTTATCTTTTACTGCTAGCTGGAATTTTTGGTAACAATGGCTTCGGCACCACTTTTATTTTCTATGTGGTGTCATGTTCCGATGCCTACCTTTGCCATTCCATCAACTTCCTCGTTGTCTATTAAGCCTGCGTGAGCCTGATATCAAACTTAGCATCATGGGGCCTTCTGATAAGGAGTTTCAATTCCATGGCATGCGGGCTAAGTTGATATGTCAGAATGTTAATAAGCTGTGATATTTTTGGTTGTAAAGACAGTGAGTTAGATATTATTACTGTTTTTTTAATAGATTCTTTATATTCAAATTGTACTTGTAAACTTAAAATAATTTCTGAAATTAATAACTGGAAATAATTGAAAACTACCTTAGATCAACACTGTCGCAGAGTCGATTAACAAACTTCTCAAGGAGTATTGAACACGAAATCAAATATTTTGAAACTACAAAGTTATCCTTTTTTATTTGTAATCCCATCTCTCCCAAAAATACGGCGATAGGCCAATCTATCAAAAATATCAATTTTCATCAACCAATTTTCAAATTTCCCGGCTAGAAAAACAAATTCTTTCTCAATGAAAATTTTTTGACATGTCATGTTCACTATTATTGGTTTCGTGAAAAAAACAACGGTATTGAACTTACTGCAACGCTTTCCAGCAAGTTTTCCATTTTAGCCGCGCATTTTGTTAGAACAGGGCACCAAATCAATAATTGCACACGGGCGCTACATGGGCTGAAGCCGCCCCTGTTTGTATCATCAGATATTTGAATCATTTGACTAATTACAGTGTACGCACTGTGGTTTCACAAACAATAACAAGATGGTCATGGTACTAATTATTTAATAATGTCTGTCACACTTTCTTTGTCTTCAAATTTTACCATATGGCCAATAAAGCGTGAAAATAAAGCACACAAAAGTATCTAATAAGCTCAATTTTCATTTATAACAGTACTAAGCAGTATTTTGTTGCATCAAAATTCGACTCTTGATACGTCTAGACACACTTAATAAAAAGTCATAATTGTAATTAACCGACTAAAGTAAAAGTATTGAAATTCTAGCTTTCCCAGATTCTCACGTCAAAAGTATGACGGATTTCGAATGAATTAAAAAAATATATACCTATATAATTTCCACACCCAATTGAAGCATGATCTGTAACGAACAAAATAATCTGTAGTTTCTTTGAACTTACGCAAATTTCAACCGAGTTCAAAAATTGTTATGTTGGTATTTTTCTGTTATGAGGAAAACGTTTATTACTTTGATTGAATTGAAACATATCCCGTTGATTCGAAAATTTCAGTGGAGAGGCAATTTTCAATAGAATAACTAATTTTGTTTTAAACGTCGTTTACACAATTTTATCATTTTTAAGAGTGCCTTCTTTTTTGTATACGTCGTTGAGGCTCCTGCATAAGCTTTTCAAAAAATGAGGAACCCCTTCTTCCTTCAAGTATATGAATTCTAAAATACAATCGAATAAATTTAAAAAATATCTGAAATATATATACTTACCGATTGAATGATTAATTTTTCGCAGGTCCCACACATGGAAAAATAGTGGTTTGCTACTTAGGAAGTTGGGCAGTGTATAGGCCTAGCAGGGGTTCTTTTGCTATAGAACATTTAGACCCATCGCTATGTACCCACATCATATACTCCTTTGCAGGACTCAATGTCACGGAGGATTCGATGAGGGCTCTAGGTGAGTATTTTATATTTATATTTAGAAGTATTCTACGAATATCACCGTGCTCTTAGATTTTATTGAGGTTGGTCTCTACTGTACTGAGGTTAATGAAGTTAATACGATGGAATTGGCCTATAATTTTATGAAAATCCATAACATCGAATAGTTTACAAAACAGCAACACCTGTTTTGTTATACAGTAACTTCCTCATGTGTTTGGAGTAGGAAAATGCTACATTTCCATTTGAAAGTATCCTAAAAAGAAAGAAGAAGAAGATAAATAAGAAGAAGAGAAACAAAAAAGAATAGGAAGAGAGAAGAAGGGGAATTTGAAGTAAATTTAAAAGTAGATGAAGACGAGATGACGTTTGGAGTAACATCAGAAAAGTAACACCAACATAAAAAGAGCTAAACAGGAAAGAGTGCGATAATTTTAGAAGTAAGACAACTCCCTTACTGTTTGATGGGCGTTAGGCATCAATATGTTCATAGGTACTTAATGAGAAATGTGACACGCGACAAACAGAATCAAAGAATATAATGAAATAAAAATGAAATGAAATACGATAAAATAGTCAAATAAAACAGAACATAACAATAGAAAGACGTACAAAGGAGAATAGGTTGAATTTGACAATGTGGGTACAATAACCCACCCAGAATAGAAAGGAATAGAAGAAATGTGGAAAATAAACGACAGAAAACTCAACTCCCAATTCGTCTACGTCACTCTCACAAGAGTAGACATGACGTTAAAAATTAGAAAAGAATCGAATCTCATTTTCATCCTTCAATTCAAAATATCGTTGTTTTTCCTCGTAGTTTTGACAATAATTGATAACACTGAACAATTAAAGTCAACCTTATTTGGCTACTATACTGACAATAATACAATAACTCTAACAGAACTTCAGACTAATTCTAAAATGTCTGTCGCCTTATTAGGGCACTTCGCAACGCACTTTCCGAACTAGACTGCCCCTCCCATGTGACGGTAATGCTTGTATAACTCTATCGAACTCTTTCGAAGCGGGTGGAACAAATCCCGGACAGTGTCGGTATTCCAGGAAGATCGAGAGAGAGACACAAGTGGGGCTAAGCGTGACCTTTACCAAGTCGCAGGTGATCGAAAGAGATCAGCGTCGGCCGTCGTTATTTTCTCAGAGGATAATTTACAACACTATTACTTCTCATTACCTTTTTTACAGTTCATTAGGAATAATTTTCAAATATTGTTGCACAGTTTTTGAACTTGGTTTTCTTTTACGAATTCTTGAATAATACCGTTGTGTGGAATCATAACCTCGATTTCGGTAACACTTTTTGAAATATCGTTGCTGAAAATTTCAGCGTGGCACTATTATTAAGTTCTCTAATAAAGTTGAATTAAAAATTTCTTCCTCTCAGATCCTTGGCAAGATTTGACCGAAAACTACGGTAAAGGCGGATATCAAAGGATAACTGCTTTGAAAAGAGAATACCCCCACCTCAAAGTATCTTTGGCTATAGGAGGCTGGAATGAAGGGTCTACAAATTATTCCAACCTAGCAGCAAATCCTCAGCGTAGAAGCAGATTTGTAGCCAATTCTTTAGATTTCATAAGGTAGGAAGTCACAACGTATAATTGTATGTTTTTTATGTGACTAGATTTGATCTCACTATCTTGATGGCTCTCCCATTGTGAAGAAAAGTAAAACTGTCCCATGTTTCCGCAGATCGTTGCCGCATCCTATTTGATAATATATGCCGCTGTAGCAGACGAAACGTCAGATTTAAAAACCTTTAGACCACGGCTAATAATCCTGGAAACCTCGGACAGTTTTACTTTCCTTTTTATAATGGGATGGGAAACGTAAGAAAAATTACAAGGTTTACAGGAAGATGAAATAACCTTTAAAGAGTTTTTTATTAATCTTTATTTATTTACTCAAACAAGAATTGTACTATCTGATCTATGTTTACTTTTTGATCAGAAAATACAACTTTGATGGGTTAGATTTGGACTGGGAATTTCCCGGAAAGAGAGGAGGTGCCAAAGGAGACAAAGGAAACTTTTTATTGTTAGTGAAGGTAAATATTCCATCACATATAACTATTCAAAAAAGTATCAAAAAAATCTAAGGGTTTGAATATTGGATCAAACATTAGTAATGAACAATCGATTTATTGGAGTTGTTTCAAATTATTTAATGATTTACCAAATTCTTTGAATAATGTCAACAAAATAAAATTCCATAATGAACTATTATATTATATCACTATTATTTTAATATTTCATACATTTTATTCAAGCGAATTAGTTACAACTTTCTTTTGTTCTGTTTTTCCCTAATATAAACACTGTATGGTATATTCTTGGAAAACAAATTATTTTCACTAGAACTATTATGAAGAAAAAATATCTATGAATTATTTGAATTTGCTTTATTATGCCCAATTTTCACACACCTTATAAATTCAACTTTCAGGAGTTGAAAGCGGCCTTCAGAAAAGATAAGCTCCTCCTGACCGCAGCTTTTGGCGCTGGTAAGGACACAATTGATTTAGGTTACGATGTCGAAGGACTTTCTGTATATTTGGACTTCATTCATATGATGTGTTACGATTATCACGGAGCTTGGGACCGAAAAACTGCAGCTAACGCCCCTCTGAAGAGTACAGATGTCCTCAGTGTGGTAAGTGAAGATTGACATGTCCCATTCATTATTGTTACATATTCACTATTCCTTTTGCCGATAAACAGATTATTCGTATTCCGCTGAGTTATTGTTACGCCACTGAAGGATCACATGTCCTTGCATGGTGATTTCATCGCTTCCTATTAGTTGTGACCATGTGACAGTTTTTTGTCTTTTAACCAGTGTTGCCATGTTACAATATGTTAAAAGCATAAAAATAAAAATGAAGAGTTACCAACTAACGAAAATGCAATACTGGAAAACATATGAAAGTAAACGATGGGCTGTTCAGAATGGGACACAATAACAAATATTGTTTACAGTTCACATGCCATATTTTGCTATTTTCAGACTTTCAAAACATACAAAAATCTATTGACATGTAGATATCTCAGCAATTTTGAAAATATCTCTTTATTCTATAGCCGTTCCCTAAGGTGCCATTTCAACATTTTTCATTTATAGGAATACACCATAAACTATATGCTAGAACTTGGCGCTGTTCCTAGCAAACTCGTATTAGGAATACCCTTGTATGGCCGAACTTTCATAATGGAAAATCCCCCGTTAACTTCGTCCAAGAGGAAACCAAGATTGGGTAACCTGTCTGAAAAAACTGGTTTCCAAGGTATCTACACCAGAGAAAATGGTTTTATGGGTTATAATGAAGTAAGTAGAAAGATCCTTTTATTATATGATATCATTCTGAAAGGTTTGTTTCTACTGTAAATAATCTCGGCTAGATTATCAAGCTCACAAGGCATATCCATAGCACAAAAGAAAATTATGAGATGTACATTAGGATTGGATCATAATACTCCATATAGAACATATTTTTCTGAACTATACATTGCCTTCATTGTATTTGCTCACTTGTTTCCTACAAACGCTAATCAATATTCTGCAAATATAAACCTCCACACTAGATATCGAGGATAATTTCCCTCCTATAAGGAAGTGAATGTTTCTTGAGAAATGGTTAATCGAAGTATAAAGTACATATTATCGACTCCTTCAAAATAGAAATTATCAGCACATATTTGTTCTCATTATCATTATTGTACACAAGTATTCACAAATTTGATAGGCAATTATTCAAACCAGGTATCTAAACCACATTTTTGCCTGCAGAGCTTCTTCCTTCAAAGTTTATCCTATAGAAAAGGTCTAAACAATCTATATTTTGTTGCAGTTCCTGAATAAACAGCACACTGAAAATTGTCTTGTGTGTGTCGAGTTTGAAACCGTAATTTCGAATTTGCGAGAATAAAGTCGTAATTTCGAGTTTCAGCAACAAATAATAAAAATATTTGGCCCTTCTGTGTCTCCTCTATTAATTATGCTCTATAATTGGAAGGCAGGCGGAAACCACAGAACTATAAAACTGTCATTAGACTGTGAGCTATGAGTCGCAAAAAAAAACCTCCATGACAGTAGTCGTGGTCTGTGTCTCCTCTAATAATTATGCTCTATGGTTGGAAGGCGGGCGGAAACCACAGAACTATATACTTCTGTTACCACAGAACTATATATATATATCTGTGACGAAAACTTTCATTAGACTGTGAGCTATGTAGTCACAAAAAAGATCTCCATGACAGTAGTAGTGGTATCTGAATCATTATTGTCATCTGTTGATATTGTTGAACAGAATTCTGGAGATTTTCGGTGCCCGCCAGGATTGCAGGCCTCTGGAGATTAGGCGTGCAATCCTTTATGTCAAAGAGTTAATTCTTGTTGTGTCCCTTGACACTAAATTTGAAAAGTAGTGCACGGAGAATTTCATAGCTGGCTATGGACTAACCCCATTGTAGAGGTTAGTTCATAGTCAGCTAAGAAGGGTTATTCCATATCCATCTCCGAACACTTATGGGAATGCTTCCAACTTTCACATAGAAAACAAACGAATTATAAAAATAATAAGTACAACATAAATCACAGGTGCAGCCTATCTGAAATTGTACCCAATTTTCATTTCCAGATTTGCATGGAACTGAAAAACACCACGTCAGACTGGAAAACTTACTGGGACAGCGAATCCCGCACCCCGTTCGCAGTCTCAGGCAAACGCGTCATCTCCTATGACAACGAACAGTCCATCGCCGAGAAGATCCAGTTCGCCATGGAAAAAGGCCTAGCCGGCGCGATGGTGTGGTCCATCGACACCGACGACTTCAACGGAGATTGCTCAGAGGGAGACGACGAGAACTTCGTTAATTTCCCTTTGATGAAGTGCATTAACAAATCCATCGCGCAGGCGCTCAAGGATATCGAGAACCGCGTGGTGCACGGGAAGGACGAACAAGGCGCCGGGGGTTGCAGCGCTGTTGGCGCTAGTCAGGCACTGTTGGCGATTGGTTTGATTTATCTTCGTTGGCTTGCTTAGGGTGCGGTCGCACGAGTTGAAGTAAATTTAGCGGTGAATTTAGTGTACGACTTTGGAATTACTATTATGAAATTTGTTTTTTGTTATTGGGTCTGTGATATTGTGATTTATATTCGAGAATTAGAGTAGGTTTTTTTATAAATGAAGGTAAGAAGGTAATAAAAATTAAAAACCCTTTTGGAAGTTTTTCGGTTCAATATATTATTATTATTAAGAAAGTGGTCTCTTGCGAAAGTAGCTATTTGAATCGAAATAGGTTGAATGCATTTCACATTTTATTCCAGGAAGACTCTGACCTCCAAATGAAAGAAAATTTTCAATTACCCCTTTATCGCAAAATTTTTACTTGTCTATTGAAGTTTTTTCCTCGAAATAAAATGATGCCTTTGTTGTTTCGATATTTTCAGGAAGTTGAATATACAGTGCATTTCTTTAATGCCCCCCCTTTTATTTTATGAACGGGTCAACTCAAAAAATTTAAATTTGGGATAATGAAATTATTGCATGAATAAATGAATACTTTATTTTGAAGTGGAAATGACAGATAAAACTTTCAAGATGGCGACTGGGCGCCATTTGGGGAAAAAATTAAATGGAAAGTGGGGTCTTGTGACACATTTTTTTTAAGCTCATGACAAATGCTTCACAATCCTAGATTATAATGTCAATATGTTCAACTACTACAAAATGACGGAAATTTTATTAATTGCCTGAATACATTGACATTTAACAACATAATATGAAATAATAAGCTTGAGGTCAGTTCAGAAGATGCTCGAAATGGTTGCCATGAACTACTTCTTGATATATGAACAGCCTATCCGATATTTCACGCCGAATCAATATCTCTACAAATATTTATTATTTTCTGCCGTATATCCGATATTGAAGCAGGTTCAGTTTTGTACATCTTTTGCTTCAAATAGCCTCATAAAAAAATTCCAAAGATATCAAATCTGGTGTGTGGGCTGGCCATTTTTGTAGGACCTCGACGGCCAAAATCAAACGACCAGGAAAAGTAGTATTCAAATAGTTTCTTACATGTCTGGAGTAATGTGGTGGTGCTCCGTCTTGATGGAATACAATATCCATATCGAATTCATTAGGATTCGTCAGGAGCTTCAAAATGATGTGTCACAAGACCCCCCTTTCCACTTATTGTTTTTTCCATATGACGCCCAGCCGCCATATTGAAAGTTTCATCTGTCAATTCCTCTTCATAATAGAGTATTCATGCATTAATTTCATTATTCCAAATTTCAGTTGCTTGAGTTGACCTCTTCAAAAAGTAAAAGAGGGGGTGACATTAAACAAATGTACTGTATATCATAGGTCCAATACAATTGGGAGAATTTGGTATATACTGTACCATGCATGGTATATACTGATCGCTTTCAGTTGTTTTCTCTACGAATTCAAATTGAGCCAAGTCCCGAAGTGGTCGACCTACAATAATCCAGGACGAGTATTTGATTACCCTGGACCTATCCCTGATCTATTGTCATCTCCTATTTGGATTTTGATGGTTTGCAACATACTGGAAATCAGGGTGACCAAATTTTATTTGAGAAATCCACCTACAGTTGTTGCAGTGTCATTAAAAATCTACTACAATATATTTGAAGAGCACCAACATAGTGAAAAATTGAGTTTTATAGGTGGCGCTTGTGAAGACATTTGAAAAGCATGACTGAATCTAGGCCTTGGCCTTCTTACGGATATGGCCAATGGGCGTGGTCTATTACTTGAAATAGCAAGTTGCTTTCTAGTTGGTTCTTAGTCGTTGGTTATTTTGAACACTTGAACTATTTCAAGTATTAGATTTCAAGATTCAAAAACAGAAATGTTTTCATGTTTGAAATGAAACTTTGAAAGGTCCTTTCTTTATTCGGAGGTAAACAGAAAACAATAATAAGCAATCAGGAAATGGATGTTTTATGCATTTGTTGTTCTGTGCATCGAAGCGGACAGAACCTAGAAACAATGAATTCATGTCATTTGCAGTAGATGTCGCCACTCACATTGAAATGAAAATTCCATCGGAAAGGCGTCTTATCCAAATCTACTGAAAACTATCTGTGAAAATTCATCTACTGCAATTTTTAAATTTGCAATTTGGAGAGAAAGTAGAAGTATGTGGTCGCCCTGCTATGACAAGAAGCTCGAAAAGTGGGTATCCCTCTATTTGAAGGATCCATAGAAATCCTCACATTTTGGAGTGTGTTTTTCTTTGCTTTTGGGAAACCAAAACGAATTAAGCTTCAAAGTTCTGCCTGATCCACCATACTCTTTAGACCTCCTGCGAACCGACTACCATCTTTTCAGTCATTTGGATAACTTTCTCACCGGAATAACCTACGTCCATCAGGACCAGGTAAAAACGGCCTTTGTTGACTTCATCGAATCCCAAGCATTGCAATTATCTCACAAGGGAAGGCATGCGAAATGAAAACAACAACAAATAATGATTTTTATTTAATATATTGT
>WOGP01008918.1:0-10976 GCA_015342065.1 Leptinotarsa undecemlineata | reverse complement strand
ATCTTCACTGTTTGTTAATCTGCACAATTCACTTTCTAGCTATATACTCCCCCTATGGACGGACATCAGCGTTTATATACCCACAAAGATCTTTCTATATGTATCTAGAGAGGTCTCTGTACCCGCCTAGAATATTCCCGGCGTGTCAGACCGCGTTGTGAGCGGTCATACCTTTGATCGCAGAGGCAACGGTCAGGGCCGGCTTCAGATTCATTACAATAATTTCATGACACTCATCAATACCATATTTCACTTACCTACCATATTTTTTCAAAACTGAATATGTCGAATCAACTGCATTTGCAATGCAGGTTGTTAACTCGATGAGAAATGCTCGTTTTCATGAGAATGTGCATTGTTGCGAAAAATCTGTAGCAAAATGGTTCAGTGGAAGTTTTAGTTTGTAGTTATATTATGGTTTATAATCATGATTTTGAAATATTTGAAACTTTTGGATTATAAAAAAATATCAAAAATGTTTTTTCTATCGCATTATCGAAATATGTTTTCAAACTTAATAGACAATATCTCATAATGGGTGCCGATTCACAAACTTCAATGCAAATCTACAGGTCATTAATAAGATCCAAACTAGACTATGGAGCTATCGAATTCAATTCGACAAAGAAGACACTTCTAAAACAACTTGATAGCATTCAGAATAACGCCATCAGAATTGCAATTGAGTTTTTCTGCACTAGTCGTGCAAGCAGCATCTGTTGCGAAGCAGAAGAACCATCATTATCTTCTAGTCTTCAACTCCCAAATATTATTAATACTTGAAATATATCTATCAAACCATTTTCCCTGGACGATTCCTCAGGTACAAACAAACATAAGCCTCACCCAGTATAACAAAAATGAAACAAATTATGGGATAATTGAGACAGATTTCACTTATTAATAAACTAATTTCAGGACTTTAGTTTGATATACACGGAGACATTACCAAAAGAGAGTACAGTTTTCACAGGGGAATTGTTTGCTATATTGAAAGCATTTACTTTCGCCGAAGAAAGGAATCTTACAAAATTCCTTATTGTGATAGGCTCGCTCAATGAACTTTACATTGAACTGAGAAAATGAAAAATCACAAATTTATTTATGTAGATTCCATCGCATCTTTGATTGGTATCATACACACTCGATGAAATCTATTTGTATTTATATCCTGGACCCGGATGATGCGCAAGTAACTATAGCTGCCTACGTGGTCATGTTAGATATAGCCTGGACAAACGGGTCATAACTGATGTTGGATGTTGTTGTTGGTATGGAGGCATGAAAGTCCTCAGACATCAGTACCGCTTTTCACGGTGTACCATTACCTGACTGTGGTGGGATGGATAAAGAAGTTGTTCATCTTTTGATGGAGGACATAGGGGCCTCATTCGACAGTGTCGGGGCCTTCTATATCGGGAGGGGTCATCTACAGTATAATCCATCGCTTTCGTGACAAATAACAAAATGTGAAAAACCAAGAAAAGTACTTAATAGAAATAACTGCTTGAACGCAAGCGAGACATAAGTGAACCCACCTATTGATGTGATACCCAAGTCAACTTGCCAAGTTTTTATGTCAGTGTTGGTGGTTTGACCAATCAACCGACAACCGCGGTGGCAGAAATTTGGGAAGTTAACCTGGAATGTCATCAAAAAAAGAATCTACATGTTTCTAGAACTGATGTGAAATCAAGAAAAGCAGTCAAGCTGCTGGAATATAATGCCATGAAAATCCAAAGATAAATAAATACAATTCTGATCATTCATATATTGAATTTGATAGCCACCAGTAGACAGCTGTTTCAGCCTATTGGACATCGTCAGTAAAGGGAAGGCGATCCTCGATTGAAGACAAAATGTAAAAAAACCAAGGAAAGTACTTGATAGAGATAACTGCGTAAAAGCAAGCGAGACATAAGTGGTACCACCTATTGGTATGACATCCAAGTCAACTTGCCAAGTTTTTATGTTAGTGTTGGTGATACATTGAATATATGGTTCAGTGAATTGCCACAACAACCCAAGTAAGGATAATCATCAGTGTATAGTGGACATTCTCAACAACTTTAAAAAGTAAATATGTAATTATTGATAAAATTGATACATTGAATCACATGCCTTCATTTTTTAAAAAAACATCTTGGAAATGAACATTACTTGAAATTTTCAAGAACACTATTTGACAAATCATTTCCAAAAGTCAATAATGTCGACCTACAAACTGGAATTATCTGCTTGCACAACAGTTACAATTATGCAATTTCCACGCGTTTCAATAATCAAGTTGACGTCTTCAGGAGATGGAGTGAACTAATTCCAAATATCAAAATGGATCACTATTCATATCTTAGAGATGGTAGCTAATTGGGTTGTCGTGAGTGGTTCATCCTACCCATTCAATCGACCGCTATGTGAAACGGTATTTCAAGCCTTACGGCTGATAGATGTTCACTACTCCTCGTCCAACGCATGCTAGGAATTGCACGTTGAAATGTAGGGCTTCGTTAATACCCAGCTTGCACAAGTATCGACTTCTGAGGGTTGACGCTCGTAGGAAAATTATGGCTGTTTACCAATGAAACATATATTGATGTTTTTTTTTTCAACAGATTAATAATGAGGTAAACAATGATCTGTTTGGAAAGTAACTTTTATCACAGTCAATGTGCTGGTCAGGCCCTATCCTCCAAAGCCCCGATACATAGGTAGGGCGCACCACTCCCCACACCGTGGGGTTGGGTTCGAGAATCATGTGCCCTGAACAAGCGCAGTGAGCCGAAAATGACAGCATTCTGCATCTGTCCGGCTCAGATTTCTGCCTTAGTGAGGTAGGCCGGTATGATGTTAAGATTCGAGAGTAGAGAGGGCATCATTCCACCAAGGACTCCAATAATTAGAACAACCATCTTGACAGAGTGGTCTGTATAGAGTCTGCAGAGTTTGAAGAGAAACTCTCGATATTTTATCTGTTTTTCCTCCTCTTTTAGAACGATATTTCTTTCGCCAGGAACTGAAAACTCCACGAGAAATGTCGTCTTGCTCTGGTGATCGAGAAGGACTACATCAGGTTCATTATCTTGTATGAGCCTGAGGGTGGGGAACGAATAGTTCCAATGAATTCGGCTCTTCTCGTTTCCCACAACGAGTTCAATAGCCCTCGTAGCGTAGGGTAACACCGTCTCGTCAATACCGTATTATTATCATTATTGTTATTATTATCCATATTATTATTATCTGATTGACAGACATATGAAAAGCAACAGATAATATCAGTCATATAAATGTACACACTTTTTCTAGATACTTTCTCTTTCACCTTACAAAACGACATTTGAGCAAACCCTTTGTGACATTTCGCATCAGTTCTACTTTTCAGTCTGCCACGTTTTTATTAGGTGAGATATTTTCAATCTCGTCTTCTACATACTTTGATATGGGAAACAATGGAAAATCGAAAAGTGAAGACGCACTCGAACCGTACCACCACCGGTGGCGGCAACTAGGCGGTGGAAATATCGATCGTCCGAAGGTCACCTCATTTACGTCATCCATTCACAACCTCCACCTGCTCCAAAAACAATCCTGATTTTATTAGCGGGAATAAAAAGGACGGGGTCCTTGAAAATAGCCAATAGGCTCATGTTGTAGTAGTTGACTGATCTGCTGAAATTGTTCTGAATAAATTATGAAAGAAGTTCCAAAAGAGCCATTCAACCGACTCTAAAATGAGATTACATTTCCAAAATTCACGATGGCTAGATTTAGGTATATACTTACGATATTCGCAGTTCCTGAACTAAAGGCGCAGCGCTTCCTTCAATTTTTATGTGTATGATATTTATGAAAGTAATTAGTATGTGAATCATTTTTGATAGAATTATTGTAATATTCATACCTCAAAAAGTTAATGTGGATTTCGGCGACCTTGTGATTTCAATTGACTTATTTTATGTGGTGTGGTGTGGTGTGGTTTTTATGTCAGTGTTGGTGGTTTGACCAATCAACTGACAACTACGGTGGCAGAAATTTGGAATGCTTACCTGGAATGTCCTGTATATATACAGGGCTACTCTAATTCGTTTCTGTACATGGGGATCTCGTAAACACTAAGATATAGAGTGTCGGTTAAATTGTAACAAAGTTGTGTATTTTAGAGACCTATTCAATGATGTAAAGAAATCGAATATATCTCTCTTGGTTCTGGAGATACACAGGAAAAACCAAAATATCCCAAATTATTTGTTTGCCTATATCTTCTTTATTCGCATATATATTGAAAATCTGTCTACATTTTTCTATTGGCACTTGATGGGGGCTCTCAGAATATGACCATGAACCTTTTATACAAGGTGTCATCTGACTTGGGCCACCCCCATTTTTGAATTTTTAAATACGGACCAGTTGTTGTAGTTTTTGTATCGTCCGTATTCACTTCACACTGCAAAAGCAACTTCAATTTCAATTTTCTGGATATTTTGGTAGTTTGTTAGTTTGATTATAATTGTGTGAATTATTCTCTTTTGAAATACGGCCCTGGCAATTGGTTTATTGAGTTCAATAAGAACATAATAGCAATTTTCACGTCTCCCTATATATCATCGAGTTTTTTGAAAGTTTTTTTTTATTTTTAAGTACCTATTCATATTTTTCCATTCCATTGCTCTGAGCGTTCTCTACAATGAACTTCGAATAAGAAAACCTTTTATGATTTTTTAAAATATATTCACATCAAAAATATTTTATATGTTTTTAATAAGCAGAAAAAGAGAAATAATAGCAATAATAACATCCGAAACGAACACTATAATTGTAATGAAAATTACAATTAAACTTAATGATCTTTATGCCTCTGGAGAGAAGGATCTCCATCAGTCTTTGAGGGTGTTGGAAGAGTACACGCATGCTATCGGTATGAAATTCGGGATAGACAAATGTGCAATGCTCCATCTCAAAAGAGGACGATGCGGGGACTACGGAGAGGATGTGCAGCTCGTAGATGGAAGCATCCCACACCATCTGGATGCCGGAGAGACGTATACTTACCTCCGGGTGGAACAACGCCACTCACAAGAAGTAACAGCAGTGAAAAACTCTCTCCGCGGGAAGTATCAGCACAAACTTCGACAGATCTGGTCATCGGATCTGTCGGGGAAGAACAAAGTTGCTGCAACAAATATGCTTGCCGTGTCAATCTTACTCTAGCCGTTTGGAAGTCAAAAAAGTCATGGAAGTCAAAAAAGTCATGGACAACCAAACAAATATTACATCACTTTCACACTATCTGCCTTGCCCTGCAATTCAGTTATTAAGTCGCCCTCTCATCGCTATCTAAATTTCTCGTGAATTCAGTTCTCTATTAGAGCCTCCGGTACATATCGAGAGATTGCTGTCGGCGATCGAGTATATCGGCATAATCGGCAATCCGGAAAGCATTAGTTGCGGGGCGACTACCCTCCGGAAATGCCCCCAGTATGGAGAAGATAACGTGGGATAATCCCCCGTTTGTGGTTTTTTCAGTTTCTGGGTTACGACTCTTGCTTGTGGCGTTTCGCCAGACTGAATCTTTCGGTAGGCTATTGAGAGACCCATTCATTCGAAAATATTCCGGTTGAGGACCGCGAAACTCCTTTCAATGACAAAATCGATTCGTTTGAAGTAGATGATATACGATGGTGTACCTTTCCTGTGACTATGTCATTCTTATGTTCGAGCACAGGGTGAGATGTGTATCTTCTTTGGAGGATCTGTACCTTTTTGTAAGAGTTAATATCGAAGTTAATTGTTTTTTCTTCCTTTGGAAGATTTCCACTTTTTTTGTAACAAGAACTAATATGTATTTCATCAGTTCGGACTTCCACCATTGTCTAATATAATAATAATAATAATAATAATAATGGTCTTATTATTTCCAAAAAGAAAAAAAAATATTTCTCATAATTTTAACCTACAAATAAAATATTGAAAATAAAAAGAGACAAAACTGTTGTATTTCTAATTGATCAATCCAAAGAAATAATAAAAATTACACAAAAGTCAGTGGCGTACATTTTGAAGTAAAAAATATTCGTTAAAATCCCGCTCCAGACGCCACTGGACTTGATAAATTGAATCACATTCGGACTAAATTAGCTTCTTAATGTTATAAGTATCATTGCCAAATTACAACAAAATATTTAAGATATTCACGGATAACTTTTTTTTTAATTTTTATTTTAACACCCTGTATCTTGAAAACGGATGATTTGCGGACCCATATTTATATGAACTTTCTGTCTTAAAATTACCTAAAGAATCGTCTGTTGAATTTATGGTACATATTTAATTAACACTCTGTATATTCTGAAAATAGTAGCAACTTTCATCAAATATTTTTGATCTGGCGCTTCATTTATAAACCTCAGGACCTTTTTTTTTGGGCCTATAACTTTCATTTTTCTGCTCTAAGAATGCTATTACGTTGAAAAATATGCTTGTATTAACACCATTTTTAACGAGCGCACTCCACTTTATCATTGAAAACTTACTCCACAAAGTTGAGGAGTTTCATATTTTTGAATTCTCGTCTGAGTAGGTTGAGAAGACGGTTTCGCTGAAATTTCCTCCGACGTTTTTAGGCTTACACCAGCTAAGTAAATTAGAATATGCGATGTCATACTGCTGAGCCGATATTTTTGGTAACACCAGCAAGAACTTTAAATGTGACATTGAATAAAACGCAAGAGCTGTAAATAATACTGTTTGTTGGTAACCAGGTGATTCGGCGTCATCTGACTTCTGGCAGAATCTTCCAGAATTGGCTCACTCCAAGGAGTTTAGCCACCCTTCGAAGCTTGATACCAAACACTTCTTGGACTACAGTAGGGATGAACTACAATGTCCAACAGGCCTCAAACTGTCGGAAGAGTGTTTGGAAAATGATGAAACAGCAGAGCCTGTCTGCCCCGTTGGGGACCGAATCATGTTGTTATAGAGTTCGGCAGAGCCGATAAGAAGCTAGGTTTATTTGATCGAGTGTAAATAGGTTTGAGCGACAATAAACTCT
The DNA here is from genome assembly GCA_015342065.1 of Leptinotarsa undecemlineata. Lineage (NCBI taxonomy): Eukaryota > Metazoa > Arthropoda > Insecta > Coleoptera > Chrysomelidae > Leptinotarsa > Leptinotarsa undecemlineata. The sequence goes on along the minus strand of WOGP01008918.1, from coordinate 3,931 downwards.
TGCGAGTTGCGATGGAGGGTCGAATAGACCCACTCACTTTGGACCTAACCTAACCTAACCTGATAAATTTGCTGAATTTCTAATTTTCGATTGTTTCTTTTAACTTCTTTGATTGACGACTTGTTCATTTTGTGGAAATTCATGTTCACTGAGGATACACAACAAAAACACACTTTTGTCTATTTTCCACTATATTTCTTTATTGTTGACTAGTTTCGGCTATTACACCATTTTCAAAACTAACTGATTACATTTAAATCTGAGTAATTTATACATATCTCATCATAAATAATTTGGTAACTACATTTTTGTATACCTGAAATTTCCATGATCATCACAAAACAAAGCAAAGCTTTTGATACAATATAGGTTCCGGGCCCTAGATTACAGGTTCAGGAGAGAGCTATTATTTAGATCAAGTTGTTCGTTGAGGACAACATAATTGGGATTTTTCTTTGACCTGTTTATTTCCATAGATTTCAATAGATTCATCATTTTCCCTTTTTCGCATGTATGAAGGATCTTTAAATTATCTTTATCTATTTTATGTTTGGAATTTTGAAGATGTTGAAGTGTGTTTTTGTAGCGTATCCTCAGCAAAAAATTAAAGTTTTAATGGAGATATATACGCAGATGTAAACTTTATACTTCACTCTCATAAATAACTGCGTAGAACAAACCATTTTTGAATTGAAAGATGTAGATACGACTTTCTTGATCAATAACGCAGATTTTTTTCATGTTTGCACACTCGTCTCGAACATATATTCTCAGTTTCAGCTGTTCAGCATGTTGAGTTTGTTGGTAAAAGTCATAAAAGTGTTTTGCGTGTTCAGCGATTTTCTGCTATTGAAATATAGTTCAAAAAACACGCTTTCAAAGAACATTGAACTGAAAAGTTGAAAATATTTTTTTAAATAAGCTTAAAACAATAACGAACAAAAAATACTAGTATTATTGTGAAAAGAGGGACGGGCGCTTAATATACAAAAAATAAGGCACAAAGCGCCCACGCTTTTTTCAGAATAATATGGTATTTTCCGTTCGTTATTGTTTCAAGCTTATTCTAAAAAAATGTTTTTAACTCTTCAGTGCGATGTTCTTAAAAAACGCAGCGCAAGCGCAAGGCAGTAGGCGCGCAAAGGAGGGTTACAAATAAGGCATCAAACGCGTGTGTTAATGAAAAAAATATTTTTTCAAATGAAGAAATACATGTAAAGTGAGTTCGAATTATATCAAGGAGGTTACGTACAGCGCCATCTGCCCGAGAATAGATCAAGTAATATTGCCGATAATTCTATCAAATACAAATCCTGAGCTTGAGAACCATAAACAAACAAACATACATACATACAGGTGAAACTAATATGAAGCATGTAAATAATGGATCAAAGAATTTGCTTCAAATTTTGTATAAGAAATAGGATTAAATGCTCAAAAACACTAGAAATGTTGAAAGTGGTATACAGTGATTGTACTGTGAATTGGAAAAATGTTTACAAGTGGTAGATGCTTCTCATAATAGGTCAAGAAGAAGAGACCTACGCCAATTGCATTGGATGCCCCAGTACCTACATCAACAACCGACGAAAATATTGAGAAAGTGGAGAACATTGTTATGGAAAATCGTCGAATCCCTATTATAGGAGTTACTGAGAATGGTTTTGCTCACTGTTTTTTTCGATTACAGGGGCGTAGTGCATCAGAAGTTCTTGCGACATGATCGTACGGTCGATAGCGAGTATCATAAAAAAGCATTTCATAGTTATGGCATCACGATAATGCACCTTCTCACTAATCATTCTTGTTCGTAATTTTTTTGCAAAAAACAACATATCTCAGCCATCGTATTCACCAGATTTGGAACCTTGCGACTTTTTTCTATTACCAAGATTGAAGAGACCCATGAAAGTTAACCGTTTCGCGAAGATTGAGGAGATTAAAACTGAATCGCTGAGAGAGTTCAAGAAATATCAAAAAGTGCATATCAGAAGTGCTTCGAGGATTGGAGAAAACACTGAGGGGACTACTTTGAAAGTAACAAAATATAAATTGATGATTGAAAAAATATTTTTGATAAAAATCAAAAATCACTTAACTTTTTTAACTTTTATGAACCCATCGATGACATCGCTCGTTTTTGAAAAAGATAAACTTGGACAGACGAATAATAATTCGACCAAATCTATCAGAAACAAAACTACAGCGTTGGATAGATCAGGAATGCACAAGTCGACTTGTGGTTTTTGCCCAAAAATATATATATGCCAAACGGGAAGGACCTTTTTCCAAAGAATGAAGTAACATAGGAATAGTTTCTTAAATGTGAAAACCAATTCCACATTTGCGAACCATATTGTGGCAGAGAGGGATATTTCAATTCTTTGGCTACAGTAAATTTATTTGGTAAGTTACAAATGTTTGTTGATGGCATCACTATAATTTACAATGGCAATAGTGTACAAGAAATCAGAATCATTATTTCAAAAGACCTTGATCAAATATCTGTATGGCTTCAATGTCATGAAATGACACTGAATTTTCAGAAATCTTTATATATGTTCATATCAAAAAGGTCTAACTATATCAAATGATTCTAAAGTTCCAGTTGAATTTGACAATGAGAATATTAAATATCTCCTAGTGCTAAATATCTTTTCTATTTATTCTAGATGAAAATGTATCATGGAAAAACACATTGAAACAATAAAAAAAGCTTCCATAATTTGATTTATTTTTCATTAGTATATTCCAAAATTCAATATCTTATATCAGTATGGGGAACGGCAACAAATTCCTTATTGAAACCAATTAAAAAACTTCAGAACAAAATTATAAGGTGTATATATATTCATTTGGCCAAAAATAAGCTCAAACATTTAAATTTGACTTTCAAAATCAATAGTGACCAACACAACCATCTGACAAAATATACAGGCAATCTGAAATTAATAGAAATGAAAACAAATATTGGGCAAAATTCGATATATTGTAAAGGTAACAAATTTTACAATGAGCTACCGAATGCTTAAAAAAATTTAGTAAACAAAATGTCCGAATTCATTTGAAAAAATATTTATTGTTTGTATAAATATATTACCTGATGGGTACATTTATTTTCATTTGATATTCATATTCAAGCATATACGGGGGGGCATCGAAAACTTGACTAGGAGGTTTTGGTTACTAATCTTGCAAATCTTAAAAAAAGCTCATACAGGTCGATTTTTATTGGGAGGAGGACATTTTTTCCTCATTTACAGCGTCATCACGTCGGAGCAGAGGGGTAAACAGCTCTTGGAATTTTAATAGGGAACTGGGGGCGAGTCGCACATCGTTTGAAAGCTCTTGGAATTCTCTAAATAACGGTGTACATTCTCTTAATTTAGACGAACCATATTAAATTTTGAGTTGAAGTTATTAACTTTATTCTTATGTTAGCATATGCTCCACATGAGCACCTCCAGCTTCCATACAATAATAGATATTCTGCTGGAAACGTTCTCGAACATTGCGGAGCATTTCTGGAGTGATTTGGCGACATTCATTTGTGATTACAGGAGGAGTACAGTGAATTCTGCTTTTCAAAAGACCCCACAGACAGAAATCTAACGGCGAAAGGTATGGTGATTGTGATGGCCATTCGATAGTGCCCCGCCTCCCAATCCAGTGATCCGGAAAAGTCTGATCCAAATACTGCCCCATCTTGTTGAAATATTAACAGATTCTTCCGATAATTCTGGTAATTTTCAATAATATTAGTGCGAAAGGGATTACTAGTATCTTCCAGAAGCTCCAGATACATTTGTCAGGTTAAATTGCCTTCTAAAAACAATGGTCCAACAATACGGTCACCAAAAATTCCAGCCCATACATTTAATTTTTGTGGACGTTGAGTATGCACTTCATGAAAAATGTGAGGATTTGAATC
>WOGP01008917.1:0-10171 GCA_015342065.1 Leptinotarsa undecemlineata | reverse complement strand
GTGGGTTTCCGCTAATCTCTCCACATACAAATTAAGGGTGGAGATTTCTACTTGGAAAAAGGGTGGAGATTTCTACTTGGAATATGAGCGCATAAGTCCCTAGGTAGATTATTACCTCTGTCCTGGATCTATGACCAGAATCTTAGTGGGTTTTTGATCCACCAGCCAACCAACAGCTCTGCTCTTAGTATTTTCTCCTTCCAGAGAATCAAGTCCTCTTTAATCGGTATTAAAACTGTGTTAAGCAGGTCATAGTTGTCTGTTGTAGTCATTAACTCAAGAGTTCATTATCAAAATGCTGTTACTTTCAGTGTCAACCAGTAGTATTCTCTGTTCTTTACGAACCTGTTTTGTGCAATTGGCAATGTACATAATTCTGAACTTTGTCCATTGGGCCTCTATCTCCTGGAAGATGTTGAGAGAAGGTGGATCTAGAATAATTTCCATGTCTGCTGATGATGTGGTACAGAAGTACCCAGAGATAGACAGGCAAGCCTGTCTCTATACACTAGAAGGCTTTGCCTGAGTCTGCAAATGGAATAACCTCACTATTGAGAAGATTCTTCCTGGTGGAGGGAGTTACCAAAGTTTTATTGGGATTTACATCCTGCTCCATCTGGTACCAACTAGGAAAATTGTTCGATGTACAGCCAAGGCAGATCCAATATTATAATAGTAATAATTAATATTATAACAGTCAGTCATGTATTCTGTCATGATAACAATAAATATCAGTTTTCATAGCAACATAACCCCTCCTTTGAAAAAAATTGGTTTGGTTTTCAGTTTTTCATTTGGATATGAATTATAACAAAATATGCCTTCTATAACACTAAGTTGTTTTTTTCGCAGACTAACGAAGGTGAGAAAGAAAGTAGCACCAGCGAGAGTTCTCTAGAATCATCGAGCGGCTACGGAAGTCAGACGACTTTCACTACCGAAGACGTACAGCATTTGGAAGGTGAGAAACTATGCTTTGATGATTGATATTCAGCATGTCTTTTATAAATCTTCATAGAATTCCCATTGAATAACATGTGTCTAACTTATGTGTGATTAGAATGGTTTAATGAAAGTACTTATTTTTCTGATCTGATCCGTTACATTGCATCAACTTTTATATAGTACTGTAATATTTGTATTTGAATTAGGCCTGCCCATGTATAAATAAATAACTATCGATCAGACATGATTGTTTTTATTAGGAGGTAACAACTCATTTTTGTCCTGAGTTTGTTTTTGATCTTGAGTTAGATATATATTTTCAACAAATAATAATCCCTTGTTATTTTCATAAAAACTTAAATTCATGTCAAAGATTGGCGAGGTATAATTTTTTATCATGCTATTCCTAACAGGGATGTTATCTCTGTTATTTGTTATCTCTGTTATTTGAAGAACATCAAATATCGATACTAATCTTTTATATCCTTGATGCCCCACGTTGGGCGCCTTATATGTATTTGTTTTATTTTTTCTTATTCACAAAGTTGCTTTAACAAATAATTGGCTAAATTCATAGACCAAACTTATAAATTGTCACAAGAAGGATGTAACCAAAAGGATAAAGCTTACTTATAACGAGTAATGGCGTTGATCATTTTCTATTTATTATGTTTCTCAAATGGTTCGGTTAATTTCTGCAATTGCCATTACTGATTATTTTTGGAAATTCTCTCCGGGCTCCAGCTCTCACTGATTTCATAAACAATGATGCTACATACATTGAAGAGAACATTCGTAATAATTTAAATGATAGATTTGAATCACTTGATATAACAGAGTGCAATTGTGTGACCACTTTGGTCGCCTGACTTGAATCCTTTGCTTTTGTTGTGGATGGCACTTATAAAACGGCACTCTACCTGACTTGTTGGAAGACCTGCGAGAAGAAATTATCACTATATGTCACAAAAATAACTTGTTTTATTGTAAGTAGCTTGACAGACAAAATTCCCAGCATTTACTTGATCAACATTATAACTGAATGAGTGAAATATATTTATTTTTTCCAGTGAAAGCCCTTTTCAATGAATCCCTCATCATCTATCTTTATGGTAATTCATGATCACTTAAATGAAATGAACAAAAACACTTTTGTCTACCACTGTTAGATTTTATTTATAGGACCGGTTTCGGGTTTGACTGCCATTATCAAGTATAAAACTGGTTCTATATAAAACCAAGTATAGGTATAAAACTGGTTTTATATAAAACCCAATTTAAGTATAAAACTGGTTTTATATAATGTTTGATTATGGGGTCAAACCCGAAACCGGTCGTATAAATAAAATCTAACAGTGGAATTTAGACAAAAGTGTTTTTATTTATTTCATTCAAATTAGCACAGTCATCTTTCACTGTATTAATAATCAAAACAGAAATTGGGATGTGTCGTAATAACCGGAGTTTAGATGTTTTAAAAATTTTAAGGTTCAATTTGATTAAATCTCGGAAGAATTTGCACCATTTGCTACCTACGAGCAGTTCACTTGTTGATGGTTATCTCTATTCATTATGTAGTACTAAATATAAGATTTTGGTCAGATAACTTTATTTGCATTGTGATTGTGTTATGTCAAAATTACAAAAAAATAAACATTTTAAATTCATAATGCCAAGTTTTTCATTCAACCATTTCTAAGCAACGTCAATTTAACATTGTTTTTGAGCATGTGTGTGATCACTAGTGTGTGTTATTAGATATTAATGGTACAGCAAGCAAGTATTGCACGCTACCCCGCAACAACGAACTTCTTGAGGCCGTCAGAAGAAGACCTCTCTCGATGACAGGTAAAGTAAACAATATACTATATGTAGTTAACAAACGTGTTTGTTTTAATCAAATAATTTTTGTGTGTTAGAATGCTAAACCAGAAAAGTTGATAGACTCTTCTGTACCAATAATTCACTAAAATAATCATGCATTTGGATTATTTAGTTTTTTGTCTAACTTTCAATAGATAATAATTGGAAAATCAAAAAATATTTACTATTTCCATAACATAAAACGTTCATTATAGAGCTCAGTCTGAAAATTTGGAATATTCACTAATTCTGACGTAAGTTAGGTCTAAAGTACTCATCAACTTTACACCTGCAGGGTTTATTGTGGATCACTCCCTTTTCCTTTTCCTTTGCTGTTTTGTTCAATCTTATGTTCAAATGAATTTTAGATATCGAACAACCTTGCATTATTTGTGGCTAGTGAGGTAATAAAGTAGATGAACGTAGCCATTACTATGTGGTAGATCTTCATGAAAAATGTGAAATAAAACTTCAATATTTTTAACCTCGTTTGAAACTGTCCTATAAGGACATTTTCAAATGAATATGTATCCTTATAGGACGAAACTGCCGTAACGTTAGTTATAAATACAAGGGGTATGAAAACATTGGAAGTTTTATTTCTCATTTTTCATGATGGTCTACCACGTAGTAATGGCTGCGTCCATCTACTTTATAACCTTACTAGCCACAAATAAAGCAATACAAGTGGTGTAAAAACCTTAGGAAGTTTTATTTCTCATTTTTAAAGTTGATAAAGTAAGGAAGATCTATCTATCTGTATCCTTTCCTGAAGAATTCAGAAAAAAATACCTTTAATTGAAAATATGCAGCAATGACAGCATAATAACTTCTCCAAACCCTTTTTCTTCCTGATTACTTTTTTTTTCATGAAAACTTTCTGAATAGAAATGTATGTTGAGACTCTCCCATACAACATCTTGTAAAAGTTAGTTCCACAAATACCTGTATTTTCAGTAATTGGTATGTTTTAATGAATATAATAATAATAATATATAAGAACATTTCATTGTGAGATTTTCATTGGACAGTTTACAAAACCGCAACAGGTGTTTCACCACACACTAGCTTCCTCAGGCATGTTTATATGACATGAGAATGAAGTGAGATGAGAATTTTCATCAAGTGTCGGACAATTCTATTGAATAAAATAATAGTAAATTTTCCAGTGACTGTGAGAATTATTCAAATAACATGACTTTCGAAACTAGAAATACCCGCGATCTGAGTATACTTAAATATAATACTTTTTATGACCGCATTATGTAGCAACTGAATCATACAGACATCTGTCTGTGGACAGTTGGAACATTTAATGAAAGTCGCGAAAGCAGTGAGACAATTTCTCAATGAAAAATGTTATTAAACCGCTATGTGTTATTAGATTCATTATTGAGGTATTTGTTTTACACATAATTAATTTTTTGAGGTTTTTTTTCTACTTGTAAGTTATGACAAAAATTTTTATAATATTTATTATTATATATCATATGAAAACTCAAAAATGTAGATCTCTAACATTTCACTTCCAAAGTGTATAAGGGTTAACATTCTGCCAGCTAAAATTGAATTGAAATGTGATTGAAATAAAAGAAGTAATTTCTCAAGCGTGAAATTACTTATCTATTGATTGTTACAACAGTTTTGTCCGTTTTTATTAGTCTATTCTAAACTGCAATATATCAGGGAATACTTCATCAAATTAATCGAAATCAATTTAATCGCTACTTTATTGTTAGATGTCTGTGATTATCGATGAATATTGCTAAGAAGTCTACCATACTCTTAGAAAATTGCAATAAGATCATAGTTCACTTCTTTCAACAGACATCTTTCATTTATAGCTATGGGTTCTGCAACAATGCGCAATACTCTATTGAGACGCAGTTCTGTTCAGACACAAAAACCACCGCCGCCGATACGAAGAACATCTTCAATTACCAACACATCGTCTTCTATGGGGAGTCTAGAACATCTTCCACCACCACCTGCTTTTTTGCTGGAACCTGTTGCCCAGTCTAAACCACAACCGTCGCCAGGTATTTAGAAATATTCACTATGAGCATTTTTGAGATGTATTCTGAATAAAGTTATGTTACATTATTATTATCATTTTGTATGTACGATGATCTGTACTATTAGAATCCAATTTATTAAGTTACTTGTGTTAATGACAGTCAATCAGTAAAGAAGCTACATGTTGAATCTCAGAGCCTACTTGGAGGTACATGCTGGGTTCGAGGTAATACCTCGAACCCGATATGTAGGCAATCTACTCGAATAATTTCAGCATGCTCCTGCTGCTGGATGAATGAGAAACATCTGCGAGGCTTACTGTCGGATATATTTCAATATCCAGCGTGATATCAGCTTAGGAAGTAGTTGTTTTACGGTAGGCATTTCAATCAATCAATTTTTATTGGTAATAATACATATCGTGCTTTTACAGGTCAAGAAAGAAAGATTATACACATTAAAGTGTTGATACTTTTTGTCATACATTCATAAAATTACGGTTTAATAAATAAAATAAGCAGAATTATAATTTGATCATTGAGTTTAATACAAAAGTCTTTGATTTTTTGAAAAGTAATCTCTTTTCAAGCAGTCTTATGGTCACTGGCAAGCAATTGAAGAAATGTACGCCATAGTGCCAGTTTCTTTTCTGGTTCTATGCAATCAGGCATATTCAGGCATAATGTCCTGGTTATGACATTTCATAATTATGAAGTTGGCTGTGTTAAAAATGTTTGTTTGTTATTATAGACATATTTAATGCAGTTTAGTATATATGCACAAGGAAATATTGGTGTTTTAAACTCAGCAAAACAATGCCTGCAGCACTGGCGATATTTGAGATTCATAATTATACAGATGCATTTCCTTTGTAGCCTAAGAATTATATAATTTTTGAGAGCTTAGACAATAGTTGAATTATGTTTCTTTCCCATGTTGACCTTTATCAATTAATCCAAGAAGATTCATCTAATCATTTTTTGGCAGATCTGGATGCAGAGGTTTGAGAGAAAAGTTGATATTTTGGGTCTTGGTTTGGTTGGGAGAAAGTTTGTTTGTTAAGAACCATGGCATTTTCTAGCGCTCATGTATTCAAAACGTATTCATCTGTGATTCAAATACCACTGTGACGTCAGTTGACGTCGTTACGTTGTCGTCATTACGTTTCTGCTTTATTTTGATCATTATAGTTTATGAAGTATTGAAAACTTTTTATCAAATACGTTGTAAGGAGAAACTAAATAAAGCTATATGCACAAATACGATTCTAATTGGGTTTAGAGAAAATTGAAAAGTTTCTTTTTATTATTTAATTTGACATCTGACACAGATTGAACTATTCCATTCTGGCGAATCTTATTATCAATAACGTCACTACGAATCGTTTTTGAATACACACTGGAATACAATTTAACGCCAGAAAAAACCTTACATCTGATTCTGTTTCTCGGCCACAGTTTCTTGAATTGGTTCTTAATTATCAGAATCTACGGTGTAGACGAACTATTTTCAAAAATTACTAACGGTTTCGATGGATTGATGGAAAAGCAAATAGAGCAGATTCAGATAGTGAAGATCACTAAAAAAATATGATGGACGCATGACATGATTTTGAAAATCGAATTGATGATCTTTCTTGTTTTGAAAATAATGGGGTCTAGCTATCAATAAAAATGCTATTTTAGAGAAAGTTCCTCAGTGATTTTCAAGAGCTTATATTCAGATATTTTTCACCTTGCCAGAATCTAGCTGCCAAATCTCAATAGAAAAAGTTATGATAATGAAATTTTAAGTAAGGTGTGTTAACATTCAGAAGGTTATCAAAAAGTTATTCATATAGATATACCTAATAAAGGATAATCCAATCTTATTTCAAAACCAATGAAAGTAGTAATAAACGAAGACTATTTTCTCCAAACGGAAAATATTACTCTCAAATTATATAACACTTTGGGACAGGACACAACTGCAACAACTACAATATGCAACAGTCAAAAACGAGCTTAAATTATAGAAGCAAAATGATGAAAGAGTACTAAGTATTGGATTTCGAAATGAAATTTTTACTGTGTGGGAAAAAAGTAATCAATGCATTCACAATTTAACAATCGTTAATTGAGGCAACAATAGCTAAATAGCCTGAAATAATAATTTGTGTTAACAAGTGATTCATTCAGGCATTCTGCCGAATACATAACTAATTTCAATTTCATAAATCTGGCTTAGTCTGAGCTCCGAAAACGTTGAGAATCATATATTCGAGAGAAATATCCACACGAATTTTCAAATTTCAAACAACACTATAGGTTTGAATATCCGGGGATAAACAATACGGTTCAGCTGATAATATTAAACTTCTGTCATACTATTCATAGAAAATAATTTCTGCTGCTACTTTGAACATTTTCAGAAGAGTTTCACATGAAATAGATGTTTTGTTTCTACAAAATAATTCAAAGAAGTCAACAAGATCAAATAAATAATATAGTTATAATGTAGAAACTATAGTTCACTTGTCAGTAGCAGGACTAGCAGTAGTAATACATAATACAAATCATGTTATAAGATAAACAATGTAGGAATAATATGTGCACAGATTTTGAGAAAAAAATGAGTAGGAGTATTAGTTATTTCATTGTCATTGTTATTTTTAGTCATCGGTATCATTAAGAAGCTGCAGTAACTTATGAAATAATACATAGTTTTTTTCATAGTATCTATCCTCATCAGTTTCGAGCTGATCATACATGAAGTGAAGTAGTTTTTCAGACAGTCCTTCGCCAAATAATTCTGCAAAGAATGACTAAGAAGTAGCATTATTGTTCAAAATCCATTTTTTTACAGGAATAAACGTAGCTGAAACCGTCAAAGCTCTTACCGAACTGAAACACACGCCGGCCAGCCCAAACTCCATTCGAAGGATGTCTTCCTCTTCCCAAAATCTGTACCAGAACGTGCAGCCACACCCTCAACCTCAGAACACAGGGTTCAGTACATTCCAAAGCCAAGCCAAAGTGGCGTATGTCTCGCAGTCAGGGGGAGTGGTGTATGCCCAACCTTCCCAAGTTTTAGGAGGTAGCCCGAACGCTTTGAGACGATTCAACAATTTCAGATCGCAGAGCGCTGATCGGAAGTCCGAAGGTGAGTCTGTGGTACCATTCAATTTTCACTTCGAAAAGTCTATAATGGTGTCAATTTAAAACTTTCCACTCTTCCAAAAAAAAAGTTGATTATTACAATTGAATTCGGATTCAGTCTATAATTTTCACAGTCTCCATTTTCGATTCTGAGTTGTATAACATGGTACCGTAAGGAAAGTTGAATGTAAAGATTAAGGCATGATGGGCGAGACCACTAATTTAATAATAATAATGATGATAATCTCAACAGAATGTGAAGTTCTCTCTACTCTCGAATCTCAAGATCATACCAGTGTGCAGCACTGAAGCAGAAATCTTGGCTTAATTCCTGAACTTTTGGAAGAGTTTGGGTTAATCAATTACCAATACTTGCGAATATATAACACTCAGCCATAGACATAGACAGACATATTTGGATCAACATTACAATCTTTTAAAAATCAGTTTTCAAATTCGGTTGATGTAGAGTAATACAGCAATACTGCTACTATCAATTTGTTTAGATATTTTTCAGTTTTAGTTTAATAATTGTTCTACAAAAATTTAAATTGAAAACTGTGAAAATAGTTTTTCCATCTAGTACATATAGTACATATCTAGTACATATTACGGTATACTGTTATAATTTTATAAATGAAAGGTTCAGTATAAGACACAATCCTTGATAAAGATCACTGAATTGAAATTACCTATAACACATTATATGTGAGCGGAGCACAAGATAAGTTATTATATATTACATTATGCGACTGTAACTGCGACTATCAAAGTGTATTCAATGATATACAATGATAACCATGCACTCAAACTATTTGGAAATAAATGCAGTCTGCAAACATTTAAATCGATACTATAACAGTTACCTAGCAAAAAATGCATTTTATTCTGTAGGCGAACTTTTAATCTCCTAATGTAAGTCAATAAGATGCTTTTCTTTTATTATTGTAATGTAGTATGTATCTATTTATATTTTATATATAACCTAGTGCTCAGGTTTGACTAGTCTGATAAAATTTCATAAGTGTCTTGTTATGTAATGCAATTGTAAAATTTTTAATGATGAATAAATTCTATTCTATAATATCAAATTGGTTCACCCTTTTAGGGGTAAGTACCTGTAATGCAGAGAGATAAGAATTTCAAGAACTTTCTTTGGACAGCTTCAATTTGCTGTATGTGAGAATTATAAATGGGATACCAAATCATCGTCCCTTAATGCCCCTTTATTAGTTAAGCTTGAACTATATGGTATAAGGGGTGTAGCATTGAATTTGAATGAAATCTTACTTAACTAATCGATTCCAGAGTGTAATCATCAACACAACTCAGAGCCAATCTCTCATTGTCATGCAGGGAGTTCTCCAAGGTTCAATTCTTGGACCTTTGTTATTTTTAATCTATGTTAATGATCTCATTAATTTCCTTCTCGACATCTCTAAAGTCCAAGTAATATCATATGCTGATGATACAAATCAACTCATAACTGGCGAAGATACTACTGAACTTGTGATAACATCAGAAATGGTGTACAATAAAGTAATGGAGTGGTCCGAAATAAATCATCTAACGGCAAATGTATCTAAAACCTGATAAAATTTACTTTGAGGGGAACTACGAAACAGTTTCAAATTTTTAAGGACAATGGCATGAATGTATATGTTAGTGAAATGACTAAGTTGCTTGGACTAACAATTGACTATAAATTGTGCTGGGAACCACACGTCGATATACTTTGTAAAAAGTTACGAAAAAATGGTCATGCGTTGAGATTCTTATCAAATCATTGTCACGAAAACATACTTTTAATCATTTATTATGCAAACGTCAACTGTCATCTGCTATATGGTATTCTTAATTGGAGTTCTTGTACCTCTTGGTCACGTGTTTTTGCTCTACAAAAATTTGTTGTGAGAATTATTGCGAGACTAAATTGGAGGCAGTCATGTAGAGAGGCTTTTAAGCGACTTAAGATCGTAACTTTGACAGGATTGTATCTGTTTGAACTGTGTATATATGTATACAAATATAAAGATAAATTCTTCAATAGAACATATCATCAATATTACTCTAGATCCAGAAATCTTCTTGTGCCTGCTGTCTATAGAACTAACCTATACCAAAAAAGTCACTTATATTTGGGATGCAAAATTTTTAATCACCTCGATGTCTCTATCTAAATATCTCCAAATATTAATATTTTTAAATCC
>WOGP01008916.1:0-10977 GCA_015342065.1 Leptinotarsa undecemlineata | reverse complement strand
GATGTGTTAAGGGATCAATGTTAAAATCACTGATCAGTATTATAATTATACTGTTCAATTCAAACACATCTTTGGCAGACGAGGTTTTTAGACCTTTTATGATTTTATCAATCTCATTTTGAGTTGTAGGATATAAGAAGATAGATTTGTCTATAGTTGGTGCCAATTTGAGATACCTGTAGAAATCGTCATTGTCTCTATCATTCACAAACTGTGTCATCAGATTATCGAATACATTCACAAAGCATTGAGAGAAGTCATCTGCAGATATATCAGACTTGACTGTACACTTATTTTCATTTTCTCTGTTGCAATTAATTATATTCCAGGATGCTTATTATTAGATTGGTTAGTACCCCGTGCACTAGATGGAGTTACATTTTCGATGTTCGTTCCAACTTAAGACCAACTTAAGACGAGGAATGAAATACTCTGAAAGAATTTCAATTTTCAATTATGGAATATCATTGACTTTAGGTAGATGATGACCACTATCTTGCACTGACGAGTAGCTAAGGGCTCGAAACCGGTCTGCAAGTTTGCCCGTTCTAAAATTGAAGGTCGACTGTTTCAGTTGTACCTATTACCAATTGCATATGCAGGACATTTTCTGTCGGATATAATCCAACGCCGTTCGTGGTATTAGCTAGTGGAGTAGTTGTTTTCTGATAGGCGTCAGTCCATTCAACCTACTGTGTAGGTATATCCAAGACGGGTTTTAAAACTTGAAGTTCATTTCTTTAAATTTGTTCACTGCTCGTATTCAAGCATATCCCACTGACTAATAAGAAAAAATATATTGAATTGGAAAGAGGTGTAATATTACAACTTTCGAAGAAAAGTATACTGTGGTCTTGACTCACTCATGCAAAACCTAAAAATACCCAATGAAAAATGAAGACATGCGTTGATAACATATTTTCTCTAGAATATCTCCAGCAAATGAAGAGTTATGGAAGTGAACGTCCTTCCAAATGATATCTTAACCTAGAGTGTGAGTATCTGTGCTGACACGATGCATGTTTCTGAGGCCTCTCAGTGTCATCACCAAAGCATTCGAGATACCGAGCGCTCCCTCTTTTTAGAAAGCCTTGTTACGGTACTAGGGGATGAACATTTTTTCGTAACCACTCCTGGGCCCTTATGAACCAGGTAGTGACCGTAAAAATAATCCACCTACAGAGAAAATGAACGTCAACTAAACTACCATAACTGTCCTGTAATAAAGAATGAAAAAGAGTTCCTCAGTTCTTCTTCAGAGATGAATTCACAGAGTTGAAGAACTCAGACTTCCACTGTGTGGGAATGGGTTCTTCATTAGTTGTGACTTCTTCAACTGATAAATACACGTAGAAGGCTAGGTGGTGCAACCAAGAAGCGATTGATTGCCTTCTCGAGATATTTTATGAATCTCCCTTGCACCAAATTCTCCAGCACAAAAAGCGGAATCTGCTTCAGAAGAAAAAACATTGTTTCCCCGAGCAGGTCCTGCAAACGCTAATGCTCAAAAGTTGATCAATCAAAGCGGGGGCATCATCAGACAGAATCTCCTCAGTATGCCGTTACGGATTCCGTTAAGAATGTTCCGGAGTATGGTCCACAAATACGAATCCAGTACCATACATTCTAGCGTGTGTGACTTCAGGTAATCTGTGAGGCTCAGAAATCCGACTCCTGGGTGCTGTTAGTAGCTTGTAGCGTTGAAAGATTGACTTTCTAAAAAGCGTCGAAGAAGAACTATATCTCAAACCACACATGTGTGTTACTTACCTACCTGAAGTTGCTAGTGGCAAAATTACGGTTCATCAGATCTTGACTAGATATGGGTTGTCTTGTCTACTGAGAAAGGGATTACTCTCTACTTTCAAATTTAGGCCATGGTAGTAGACTGGATCAGACTTTCGTGGTTGGCAGAATCCCACTTTTGCCAGTTGACCTGAAAGATCACTCACCAAATGAAGTAATCGGCTTCGACAAGAAGCTGGATTTACTTGAATAGCAATGAATAAGCGTATTATAAAATTACCTTCTCGCGAAGAAGAGTGTGGGGTGAAATAGTTCAATTCTGAGGTTTTTTTTTTCATTTTCAAAATCAGAGAGTACGACAAGTTACTGATGTATATTAAATTTTTCATTACGGAAAGTACTTTCAATTTACGCATTAACAGACCAAAGTGAACAACTGAAAGTTTTTCCTATATTCAACAATTCAAATTTTCCATTGAAATTTCTACTTTTGTAAGAGTAAGGCGAGAGAAAATCTCCAGAAAAGAGAATGAAATACCTTTTGTGCAAATCGAAATTTCTCTTTGACGCCAAGCTGCTTACAACAAAATTCTTTCGTAGGTATATCTATTATGAGTACAAAGTTGTAGTTTTCAATTTCAAGTTTATAGAAAGTTTTATTCAATTCAGCAATGTCCTATTATTCTTGATGTCAGCTTTAGTAGTTCGATTTTAACAAGCTGCAAAGATTCTGAATGCGTTCGCCATCTATTCGCACTTCAACGAACTTACTTCTCTTGATGGGGAAGTCTATATACAAAGGTAATAGAAAAATAGAGTGAACTCATTTTCTAAATAACCGTTCTCGTCGCGTCACCTAGTGAAGAAATAGTCAACTATTATTTGAGAAAAACTTATTTTTAAGCGCTGCTTGAATGTAATGATTGAATCTTCAATATGAACTTACAAAACTCGTTATATGGTGTGGATGAGATTCTGTCCTGATGAGAACGCTCATGATGAAACAATGATGATGGAAATAAAAATGCATTCTTTATATTTTAGATTCTGATAGAAATATAAAATTCAGTTTACGACTTATTGAGAAACGAAGACAAAATCTGGGAAATGAAGGTGATCATAATTTCTAATGACTTGTTGAGAGTTTATCAGCTTTTGATAAATCTTCAAAATGCTGGTGCAACTTCCAGTTGAACCAGAAGTGTCATCATGCTTCTATCAAATAAACCACCTTATACATTTTTATATTACGTGAGCTGTTAAAAATGAGTTGAATGTTCATATTTGACAAGCTACGTACATTTGATTATCGATTATTTTATGTTGGTACAATCGTCTCAAACATATTTTCAGAGTGTCAACTGTTCAGCATGTTTAGTTTGTTTGTGAGAGGCACAAAAGTTGGAAATGTGTTTGCCTGTACGGCAATGTACGGAAATTATCTGCCATCAAAAAGTTTGATCAAAGAATAGGTATGCATCAAGTTTTGTGTGAAAAATGAAATTAAGGGCTGAACAACACTTGAAATGTTGACAATGGCATACGATGACTATACTCTGAGTTTTTTTGACTATTTGAACATGTCCCATTCCCGTCAATTTCAACTGCGGTAGCTCTTTTGCTCGAGTTACAATCAGATGAACTATCTTCCATTTCCACTGTAATTCGTTTGATATAATTCATAATACTCTAGACAGTCGAGATTTTATTTTCAGAATATTGGAAGTTGTATGGTTTATGATATGAACACAGAACTATAACTTAGTCATAGTTCTATAAGTTAGTTATAGTTTTGTGGATATGAATGAAAATATACAAAAATATTCTTCTCCTTCATCATGTGATTCCCTTAGCTACTAAGACTATAACGTATCAGCTGCCGCATTATCTGTCAGCTTCGGGTGCTGTCCACTGCCTCTTCTTCCATATTTTTTCCAATTTTTCAAAATTGGTTATCAATAGAAAATTCCGCTACTTTATTTTCTAAACCCCTACTCCGTCGAATAGATTCCGCTACAGTATCGGAATTCCGTTACAGTTGGCAACTACGAAAAATGTTTACAAGTGGTACATGCTTTTCACAGATTTGAATGACGACGCTGGTCCTGGACACCCAGCACATCAACAACCGATAATGTTGAGAAAGTGGAGAAAATGGTTATGAAGAATCGATGGATCACTATTAGAGAAGTTGCCTAAGATGACGGCATATCGGTTGGCTCATGTCATGCAATTTTTTTCGCAAATTTTGTACATGAAGCATATAGCAGTGAAGTTTGTTCCCAAATTGTTGAATTTTGACCAAAATAACCGTCACATGCGCATCGCTCAGGAATTGTTTAAAAGGGTCAAAACTGGTTGTGACATCGAAATCATGGTTTTGCTTACTGTTTTCTTTGATTACCGTGGCGTAGGATCAGGAGCTCTTGCCACATGGTCGTACGGTCAATGAGGAGTATTAACTTGAAGTTATGCGAAGCTTGCGAGAAGTAATATGAAGAAAACGTACGGTATTGTGGAACCTGGTCACTTGTCATTGCTTGTTCGTAATGTTTTGGCCAAAAACACCGTCACCATGCCTCAGCCACCTAATTCACCAGATGTGCCCCCCTGTAACTCTTTCCTGTTCTCAAGATTGAAGAGACCCATGAAAGGACGGCGTTTTCCGACCATTGGGGTGATGAAAGCCAAATCACTGAGAGAGCTCAAGGACATATCAAAAAGTACATACTGCTATAAGGATTGGCAAAAACGTTGACGCAAGTATATTATATCTGAGAAGGACTATTTTGAAGGAAACAAAATATAAATTGATAATTGAATAAATGTTTATAACCTTACTTTTTGAATAAACAACGTGTATGAAAGATTCTATTTTCTATACGAAAAAACGTTATATTATTTCGAGGTACCCAAAGCTCTCGACTTTTTTATAAATTCTGCAATAGCATAAGGAGTTAATGTTTTCGAAGTTATTGAATGACAAATGTGATGAAATGAGATGAAAAACATATAGGAGGTTCCATTTGAGATGATAATTGGTGGTTTTACCTGTTCCATTTAAAATATCATGGTCCTTACTCCTTATTATAATAATTATCACAATATTATAGAAGCTCATGGAAGTGGTTTCTTCCCTATAAAATATCTAACCCATTTCTTTTTTTTTTTCATAAACTACACCTTACGATTTGATCTCCATAAACTTTATTTGAAAAATATATATCACATGTTTCGCTAACCCAGTAGCTTTATCAAGTGATTTACAATTCGATGAGAAGGCCGATTATCGCATTATGAATAAGAATAAAAATTGATTTTTTTTCAAACCTTTCATACTGGGGGAACTTCTCTGCCTCGTAGGCAATAAACTTAAGAGTCCATATTCATGGGGATTTGACGAAGTCCCATTAATTCTACTCAAGAAATGCCTTCCTGCAATTATAGAACCATATACATTTTTAGTGAACCTATCATTTCTTACTGTGTCATTTCCGAAGTCTCTCACAATTGGAAGGGTAATTCCCATTCATAAGAAAATGGACAGATATAAATTAAAAAATTATAGACCAGTCACCATCACATCGGGTTTTTCAAAATGTTTTAACACGCATATCTTGATAGACTTTTGGATTTCTTAAATGGGTTCAAACTGTTGACAGATCATCAACACGGTTTTCGAATTAATAGATCTACCAATACTGCAGTAATTTCTTTTTTCGATACACTGTTTGAATATATGGAGACAGGCGAGTGTCCTGTTGGGATTTTTTGTGATCTCAGCAGGGCATTCGACTACGTCAAAGTTACACTCATACGGCATTCGTGGCATATTTGTTAAATATTTCAATAGGTGTTCCACAAGGATCGGTATTAGGGCTTACATTGTTCCTTTTCTGAACAAATTAATTGGAATCACATATTAGGAATACTTATTTAGCAATGTATGCTGACAATACGTCTTCAATAGTATCTTACTTGGATGAAAACTCACTTTTAGACAAATGTAAATATAGTTTGCAGTCTGTTATGAACTGGTGCGGAGCTGATTCTCTCTATCTCTATTTTATATTATGTGTTAATTTTATAGTGTTTTTATATTGATACGGACACTGCGATTTCATGTGTTCTTCATTACTGGACAAATCCTATACATACTTATATGTCAAACGGATAATCAATAAATAAATAAAATAATAAATAAATCATGTGATTTGATAAAGCTACTATGTTAGCGAAATATGTTGTAATATATTTTTTTCAAATAAAGTTTGTGGAGATCAAATAGTGAGGTGTAGTTATTAAAATTACTATCGATCTTCATCAAGAAACGGCTGAATCAATCAGAAAACCAAATTAAATAATTAAAATTGTGTGGCCAGATTGACCATAATTTCAAAAAATTTAATTGAACTGACAAATATTTGATGACAATCCATATCAAAACTTAAAAATAAGTTCAATTTCGATTTTCATAATATGAGAATCTTATCATGATGAATAAACCGGCCTGTATTTCGAAATATATTTTTACTTAGATCCTAATTCCACGCACTTTTCGCATATCTCATCTTCAGTTTGAGCTTTTTTGACAACTTCCAGTTTGTCTGTTATGCAGACCTTGAAATGATTAAAACTTTCTTATAAGTTTCATTTTTCGTATAAAGACAGCAAAGTAGAGAACCAAGACATTTCTTTCTCGAAAGTTTTATTGCATTCCTAACGTATCATAATAATGTTTAATTGTAAATGTAATGGTGGTGGTGGTGAATAAATGTAGCAATAAATCTTTGATTAAACGTTTCGTGTCAACACGGCTACCCTCAACCTTTTTTCCTTAAATACGAATCTGGAAGTGTGAGGAACGAAATAAGAGGTAATGGATGAGCAAATATTACTTCATGATATCAAAAAAGTGAAAAGTGGAAAAAACTTTTTTCAAACAAAAATTGGTCAGTTACAAAAATGTTTTTGATCAAAAGTCTCTTCCACGAGAAATTGTCCATGAACTAGAGATCTCTTTAGAATCTACCAGAAATATTTTGAAAAAGAACAAATATAAATGCTACAGGTTGAGCAGAGTTTATTACTTCAGAAAGAAATGACGATAGGATTCGATTTGTGAAGTGGTCAAAACGTAGAAGTGGGGAATTTTGAAATATTTGAAAAAAAAAATAATATGTACAGACAAATCAAGAAGAATAATAGAAACGAATATTCACATAGATAACCCAATTTCCAGAAAAAATCGGAATAAATATTTGATTGTCGTCATTATTCAAAAAATATGTCAACGTATATGGAATCAACATTTCGAAAATCTGACCAATAAATATTTTGATTCGAACTGAACTGAAAAGGAAAAGTTTCTATCCTATCCCACTAGGGATAGATACAATCAACTCGAAAGAATATTTTAAAGAATAGTTTCAATATACAATAAATTGAAAGCAAGTTATAGATTGCAAAATTTTAGAAGCAAATTAGATTGTTTTGGGTTTTTGCCTCTTCGTACATTTGATAAACATGAAAATCATGACGGAAAACTTTATAAGGAGTAGGAGTAGAAAAATGATCGATAAAGGAATAAAACAATTTCGACAACTCAAAAAACTATATACTTTAACTAATGTCGGCAATCTTCAAAACTTGTCAAAGTAGCCGTAATCAATGAAAATCACGAAATAAAACTTAAATATACAGAGCATTTCAAATTTCAATAAGAGAAGTCTTTTTGCTGCTGGCAGTTCCCTCACCACTTAATATTTTTATTGTATAATATTTCAATTCATGACTTAGACTTAGTATGAAAAAGTGAAATGTTTGAAATTTTCTCATTTTGTAATAATATGAAAATTGGTTACAAGTTTTGTAGAATAGCATGGTTAACCTGGTTAATCTCTCTCTAACCTGGTTAATCTCTCTAATCATATGATCTAATCTGCTCTAATCATATGACGATGGTAACTTATATAGTGGAACGTGTGTCGACAGATAGTGTTTTGGTTCTGGTTTGGTAAAAGTGTTTTCAGTAAACGTGGGGATTCGTCTTTTAAAAATTTTGTTTCTGTACACTTGAATTTTCGAAAAAATGTTCCGTTCCACACCACACAAGAACAAAAATACCCTCTCTCTCTCTCTCTCTCTCTCTCTCTCTCTCTCTCTCTCTCTCTCTCTCTCTCTCTCTCTCTCTCTCTCTCACTAGCCTCGTTTTGCTAACCTGGTTAATCTCTCTAATCATATGATCTAATCTGCTCTAATCATATGATGATGGTAACTTATATAGTGGAACGTGTGTCGACAAATAGTGTTTTGGTTCTGGTTTGGTAAAAGTGTTTTCAGTAAACGTGGGGATTCATCTTTTAAAAATTTTGTTTCTGTACACTTCTAGAATTTTCGAAAAAATGTTCCGTTTCAACTTGAATATGAAACACGGTGACTTGTTTTTCTTAAAATAATTTTGAAGTTAAAATACCATGACTTTGTGTTATTATTATTAGACGTCAAGGACTATTTTCTATCAGTTCACTAGAAACGCATGACAGCAAAATGTGCGCAAATATAATTTGGCAATCTCTCTGTATCTACTTCACATCTGAACATCTGTGCGAAATATTTTCTTTATAACTATCACTCATATTAACAGCACGAATGTTACAATTATATTATTACACAAATCCATCAGTATAGTTTCTCTGGCATTGGACCACTATTATTGTGAAAAACTTACAACGAAATATCAACTTTACAAAGAATCGTCAATTTCTTCCAACAATTTTGATAATTTCAGATAATATTATAGCTGCTAATAGGTGATATCATTTAAGTAATTTGTGCATTTTCAGTGCAACTAGACTTATCCTGGTGAGGTCAAAAAAGTGATTTCGAGCCAAACTGGCCTTCAATAGTAATTTGGTAGAAAAACAAAATGGTAAATAGAAGGTAAAAGTGGAGACTTTGGCTTTTGACTACGTAACTACCATCATTTACTACAGAGAAACTTGAATTCAATGGTATCCGCGAATTTGCTTTGAAATTCTTCCAGTCTTATATTTCATCCGTGTTAGGAATCACGCGTTGCAAGGTGAGACCTCGTTAATCCTTTGCTCGCACAAGATTTTTTTTAAACAGATCTAGGAAGCAGGCAGTATACGTAAATGGCAATTCCTTAGATGAGAGGTTTATGTATCGTGAAATACCTCAGGAATCTATCTTGGGTCCGTTCCTTTTTGTAATCTATATAAGTGATATATTCAATTACCTTTTACCCACAACAGTAATATGTTTTGCTGACGATACCACGATGTAATAATCAAATTCTGATATCTCAAATTTGCTTCTAAATGGCAATGAAACAGAGTAGAATACTTTTCAGATCCAACGAACTGAAACTCAATAGGGAAAATAACTCAGAAAATAACTATATATTTCAATACCAGCGTAACAACCAAAGTTCAATTCAAATTATTAGGTATAATTATAAATGATTTGCTTCGATGGGAATCACATATTGACCATTTCTATAAAGAACTCTCTCGCCGGTTGTCACCTAGTTCCAGCTATGTAATTTTTGCTCGGGTGATAATTTTTTGTTGGAAGTTTTCTTTAAAAAGGAAATTTTATATGTTTATGTTATTATTCAAATGTAGAATGGTTTTCGTGTTATGTCCTTAGGATGTCTAATGCATGGATTATCATGCATCCAAATTCACAAAATTGATACTTACATCAATTGAGCAAACCAATTCGTTTCCCAACAATTATTCGTGAAAACAAGATCACTGGAAAAAATTTCTCATCAACATATACATTTTGTGGAACACAGCACACTAGTAACTCAAACTGTTTCATGGTAAGGTCTAATAAGTCTTTTGGTAACTACTCCATACTCCTGCAAAGTGTGCTGCGTTTGTTATCAACATCTTTTCAGTCTCTGTTATTTTTGACTCATGTATCATTGTCTATGAAATATTTCCAGAGCTCCAAGAATCCTTCTTTATTAATTTTAGCGATATTCCAGATTACTGCTTGGTCTCGCACTGCAATCAGCATTTCTTCGTTGGATGCCAACATAATGTTTATTGTTTTACATTGCATCGCTGCTATCAGTAAGACTTGTCATTCAATTAGGTGTCCTAGACCCTGACGGAATCGATTGGCTGGCTATATGATTTGCTCGATTTGGTCTTTCAGTGTATTCAAATGATCAATCCATTTTTTCCAATTAATGTTCATCTTCTCCAAGCTACGTTTGTTGATCTAGCCCTTTTTGTTTCTGACTCTTCCCACTCCGCCGCTGAATATCTACCCGTCAACCAAAACATCTTTGACCTCATGACAAACCTTTTATATTTCACTTTGCTCCCGTTGATCTTTTACGGATTTATATTCCTCCGCTATTTCTACTGAATCATTCATTTCAATTATCTATTATTGAAGTATACGGATTTTTGGATCTAACTATTTTTTTTATTTCCTTTTTATTTGCCAATAGTTTTAGCATCGTCTCTCCTTCTACGTTCCTCTCTATTTCTTGTTGTTCTTATTATTTTATCACCATCTCCCAGCTCTATTTCCATATTCTTTCTTGTTCTTTCCTTTTATTGTCGTTTCCTTCATTGTTCTTTCGGTTCTCGTTTTCTACTAATTTTTAATCTTCCCATCTACTCATCATTTCTTCAACTTTTTTATTCTTGTTTATTGCTTTAAAAATAGTTTAGGTCTTCTTTCTATTTCGTACTTACTTCTACTTTCTGGACACTTTTTCTTCACTACTTTTTATTGCCACTTTTTTATTCCTAATTATGAGATCAAATAAGGTAGTTCTCGAAGTTATTCCATTGAATTGAAAAATTCAGTTTTATCACCACCGCTATCTCAATAAGTGGCTTGCTCTCATCTTGTTGAAATTATTTGCCGCTGAATCTGCTTCATTCTTTCCTTCAGTGTCACAAAATAATATTTCAATTTCAATGCTCAAAATTGATACGCTTATAATTCAATATCACTTTTCAGTTACTCCATTTGTTTCACTAATTTTCTTCTGTTTGCTAAGGCTGCCATGCTCTGGATTGAACTGATTCTGAACTCTGCAATCGTTCCGTAGATTATCCAGTAATAGACGACTCACGAACATCCTCGCTAGTTACGTGGTACCGGCTATCAAGAAACGTGCCTTATCTACAGGAGCCGGAGACTTTGCAAACTCATCTTATTTCAAATCTCATAATA
>WOGP01008915.1:0-10978 GCA_015342065.1 Leptinotarsa undecemlineata | reverse complement strand
TTTTATCACAGATTAAATAGTTAATGTAATCTATGGTTTTATAGATCAGACTTCAAACTCTCCCAAAGTTTATCCAAATGAACTTCTTGTTCTTCTTATTTTCAATTCAATGGCCTCAGCAACTACGCCTATCCAGCCAGTTGTTAACGACAACCTTGAGAATTGACAGTGGACGAAAGGTATTTTGTGCATTGACTGACAAGCAGTGTTGCCACAGACACATAAAAAGTATCCACCAGACAAATACGAATTATACTCAACCAATTTAAAATTAGTCACATAATATAAACGAGACAACCGAAAATCATTCTCTTTTAAAAATATACCTATATAAATTTAGATACGTAATTTGGATAATTAATCGGAAACACTGCTGTCAAGGCTATTTCAGTTGGATGAACATTAGAAGAATTTGAGGTTGAGTGTAAATAATAAATATTAGGATTGTACATTTTAGTGCAAGTGAATAAACAGTATAAAGAAAGGTATTCTGTGGTCAAGGATCATTCAATTATTATCAGTTTCAGAAAGGCAATTGTCATAAAGTGGTGTTCCAGCGTCACCTTTAAATTAAAGGAAAGCAAAAAAATGGGCTATAGATATTTTCATAATACAAAAATCAGAAAGTATTCCAGTTGAAGTTTCCACTACAGAAATACATAAACTTGACATTTCTTTGCTAATTTGAAATCTTCTGTTAAGCTGTGTATTTTGAGAAATCAATTTACTCAAAACTTGTTAGACTTCATGGAGAATGGACTTGGGAAGTGTTTAAATTTGTTTTCGAGTTGACACCAAAAATGTCCTGGGCGAGGTCTGGAATACTCTTTCTAAGAATATGAGACATCTTCTGGCAGACATCGTCCGACATTTTATATTCACTTCAGTATATTGTTCCAAGACAGATAAATTTTCCTTCTCCTCTTATTGCACGAACCAACTGGAAATCAGGTGAATTATTACCAATAGGTAATAGGTACAATGGGGAATGTTCCTCCTGACGAAAATCAAGTACTTTTCATAAAAGAGCTGTAAAACAACGCATTTTAAACTCATCAATTCAACCTTTTTCTTTAAAAAGTTATTTAGATACTTAAAAAAGAGAAATCAAATAATGCATTGAACATTTGAAGGGATTCGTTTCTATTTCACCAGTTGACAACATCGGTTATAACTAATAAAGGACAATGAATCTGTTACCTGGATGAGAAAAACAAAGATGACATATGTCAGAGGTGTGCTGTTCTGTTTACTTATGTTCCGAGACATTCTGTGACATATGACATTTTGTGCTCCTAACCTATCTTCCTCTATATAAATAAGTAAGAAAACAACTGTTGTTCATGTGGCTTGTAGAGGTGGCATTGAACTATAATTTATATTTTGCCTCAGTTGTTGATTTATAAAGATAATTTTCCTTTTTTAAAGTAGAATATCTAAGTACGTATAAATTATTTCAAATTGATATAGGCACCAATATGTGAATTAGAAACAAATCCCTTTTAAAATTAAAACCCAACATTTGAAACATCAATTTGAATACTTTTCGAAGTGAATTTGAAAAACTCATGAATTAAACTCAACTTCATTTCGTTCAACCTTACATTTGCTGTAATAACCCAAATTGAGGAACATTCCCCATTTTGATGGATGTAGCCGTTTATTATTTTTTCCAAAAACTTCTACAGATGTTTCAGTTGGATACGAAAAAAGTTGGTTTTTGTATTTCTTCTGCAGTAACCTTGAATATGGTGCTCTAGTCCCTCTAGAAAAATGGCTTGGTGAGAGTTCTTTAAATTATGTAATGTAAGCGAAAGCTGACCATTGCATTGATGATAAACAAGTAGTCATGCGTACGTGGATACGAATAAGAAGGAAAGAAAACCAGGCAGATCACATAATTCATAATGTCATAGGAAAGAAAAGTTTTGGCTTTCTACTTTTTCATCCTTTCTTTCCTAAAAGTTAACGTCTCCTAAAAATATACTCCTTTCAATTTAATCATAATTTCACATATGAGTTTTGTGAAAATACAGTTCTGTGGAACAGATTAGTAACATGTCATGTGAGTAATGTAGTGACAGTTAGTGACGTAACATGGTATGAATTATTAACCTGTATGTAAAGGTAATTTCGTAATTGAGACAAATTTCAAGACACTTTCGTTTTCTGTAATAACAAGTGTTTTGCAGTATTACTCTTCAGATGATATTTGTCAAATATCTTTAAACAAACTCCCGTCATTTTTTAAAATGACCCTTTACCAGGTATTATTCCTAGTCTTCCTTTTCCAAGGACTTTTTGCAAATCGTTATGAAGATTCTTCTGACAATGAATTTGCCGAATTTGAGGACTTTGACGTGGAAGACGAACTGCAACTGAATGATGATCTTTCAGACAGTCCGAGAGAACCCAATATATCCCCAGAAAGTGATGAATTGGAGAGCGATGATCAAGAAATAGTAATAGATGAAGACGAATCTGAATTCGAACACTTCCAAGACGTGGAAGAGTTCGAAGGGTTTGAAGGCAAGGATGAGAATCCTCCCATTGAACCGAAAATAACTATCGCAAAAGTGCCATTAAATTTCCGACAGAATTGGGATAGTTACTATCTAGAAATCTTGATGATGTCAGGCCTCATTGTATATTTCATCAATTTCGCCACGGGAAAGAGTAAAAATGTTAAGATCGCAAATACATGGTTCAACACTCATAGACAACTATTAGAAGATAACTTTTCTCTAGTTGGGGATGATGGGTCATTAGACAGAAATGAAAATGTTAGTTTGGTTAAAGAGAGTGAAAATATATTCACTCTATGGTGTAGCGGCAGAACTTGCTGTGAAGGAATGCTTGTGGAGCTGAAGCTGATAAAAGTGAGTTCTGTGATTTTTATAGATTCAGTTTTCATATATTTTTTGAATTTTTGTCCTAATTTCAATTTATTTGAAAAGCAAACAGTTTCAAAATACCTACTACGATAACTCTAATTTTTTAAGATTATCATTATTCAAATAAATGTACCTCTCAATTTACATAATCACATTGTAGAATATGCAAAGCTGTACCGTCACACGAATAAAGATATTAACCATATCTAAAGTTTTTAAAAGTGACCAACACAAATGAAATCAAGTAAGATCAAGTCTTTATATTTATTATTTGTCTTCAATCTGCTCTTGGCTCTATTATCAGTAGTGTCATCCATGATATTTATAGAATTTTTGCTTGAACATTTTTTCAGCGTCAAGATCTTGTGGCTGTCTTGTCAGGAATGATGCGTCCAACCATGGATCAGATTCTTATAACAGTAAAAATGAACAAAGAGGATATGGATAGCTTTGTTTTCTGTTTGGCTTCGAAAAAGACCTCTCAACAGTTAGTGAAAGAAATGGCCGATCTGAGCGTTTACTGCCCTGAGCGAAAATCAGGTGAAAAATATAATATTTCATCAGGATTCAATGTGATGAGTGAAATCTCTGAGGCCGCTTTAGCAATATTGGATTCCAAGATTACAGCAGTACTGAATAGATATCCCGAATATGTAGATTATATCCATTTTTCTGACCAATATTCTGGTCCCAAACAAACTGAGGAGAATAATATAAAATTACCAGAGACTGAGAAGGTGAGTTGATGAATATTTTATTTTCCCCTGACTGCTGTTGAAAATAATTTATTCTCCCACAGAATTTTTCAAGTTTTTAGAAGGAAACTAATAATTGGAAATGCTTTAAACGAAAATGAAATACCTTGATGTAAGTGTGATGAAATAACAATAATAGCATTACCGTGTTAGGAATCACACGTTGAAAAGTAAGACCTCGTTAGTCCTTAGCTCGCACAAGTTTATCAACTTCTGAGAGTTGTCGTTCGTATGAGGGCGACCGCCGATTAATGGAAAAACATATTTTAAATAGATTTATTGCACCAAGAAATGTTAGAATAACTAAAGATGAAGGAAAGAAGTAAAGTGGGAGTAAGTCTCAATGGTAATGACATCTCAGATGTCAGAAAAAATTGGGTGTTACTTCTTGAACTATTTTTTTCAGAAATCGTAAAGGCCTTTTGAAGGCTTCTTCGTAAGCCTTTTTCTTACCCAGGCTTGTTATTTAAGGACAGTTGAGTCCAGCCTAGCATCATAACTATTGATGTCTAGGAATTTGGGAAAGTCACTGACTACAAAAAATCGATTCATAGTACTTTAACCTCGTCCACATTTTTCTCACTTTTTTCTCTAATAAAGTTTATGATTAACCAGGCTCTCATTCTGTTCTTTGACATTTCAAGTGTTTTTCTAGAGTAACTTCCCTAGTCAGTTCAATTATATTCCTATAAATAATTTGTATCTTTGATAGTAGTTCAGAAAAAACTCGCTGATAATAAACTTTCTGGTGTAATGAACTCAGAATTTTTGCCGGTATCTTGATTCCTTTCGTTATGCAATGTTTCCTCTTTTATCCAGTCTTCTCAGAAAATGCCCATTTGAAAATTTTTATTAGTTTGCTGCAGAAAAAGGAAATATGCATCTTTGGATTTCTGGAGTGGTTTCCAATTGAAGTATATGCTTAAGTTCTGGAAAATTCTGAGCTATTTTTGATGACCTTGATGAAACAAATTTCAAATTCACTGATCTTTAAAAAAATTTTATTGATAAATTGAGTTGATATAATTTTGTTTCAGGTGCTTAAGTTTGGATTCAATATTCCTGTGAAAGGAATGTCCCTTGAAGAGGCTTGTACCAGGTTGAACCCAGTGATGAATATGGTGTTTTATTGCATAGATAAAATAAAACGATTCAGATTGTCTAAAGAAGGTGAGAATCAAGACGAGCTCTGACTGTGTTATTCTTGAACGAATATCCTTTTCAGCAAAATCTAAAGCTGACAAGAATCGACAACGAGTTGAAGAAGCTTTCTTGAAGTCCACGCATCAGGCTAGGGCCGAAGCGGCTGCGGCTAAGCGAGAGGAGAAGAGACGCCAGGAGAAGGAGAAAATTCTGGCTGAAGAAGATCCAGAAAGGCAGAGACGGTGGGAATTGAAGGAAGAGAGGAGGCAAGCCAAAAAAAGGGGGCCAAAAATGAAGCAACTGAAAGTAAAAGCTTTGTAATTGGAGGGTTTTTGTTTGGAATTTGCTGTAGTAGTTTGGTTATAGAAAGGAAATTGAAAAGTTTGGAATATGTACATTGGTTGGGTGATTGTAAGGGAGGTGAAAAATGCCAGAATAAAGTTGTAACTTCAAAATATTTTATTTATTACATCTCAAACCGATACTCGAGAATACCTACCACAGAGAAGCGATATTAACGTTGGATCCTTTGATATTCGGTGTCCCAACTCCGAACCGAAGTTTTTGAGTGATAGACAACCTGGTTCACTGAGAAAAATGAGCTCTCAGCGATATACACTAATAAAAATACATACTCTTATGTTCTAGTATAGTACATGGGCTCACTGTGAAATATAAAATTATAGTGTGAAGGGCATCTTACTCCATTCAACTTTTATATTGCTAATTGAACAACTTACAGAGTAATAATAGAGAATATTCAACTATGTTGCCAATTTATTATTATTTATGATGAATTGGCTTTTAAGAAATAAATTCAATTACTTTATTTTGTAAATCCAATTCATTAGATAGAAAATTAAAATAAAGTTAGGATAATAGAATAATGCTTATATTATATAATCATTTTATATCCTCTGAAATAAATAAGTCCACTAAGGATGAATAGTAGTGACTTTTGTTATTTTATGTAATCTTAACTTAAACTTTCATTAACAACATCAATACAATCTGAGGGTTGTAATTAAGTAAGGTTCCGAATGAAAAAATAATGAAACAAGATATTTTACCAAAACCTCTTAATTTAAAAATAGGACAGAATCTTAAGTTTCCTTTTTACAGTTTTACCTTTGGTATTATTGATATCTCTATTAGTATATTTGATACTATAAAAAATGTTCATTCTTATGAATAGCTTAAATATGTACATTTTTGGAAAATTTTCACAAGAATGAAGAAAATCTACATCCTTCATTAGGTTGAATAATGTATTCTGAACTGCTCCCGCAGTAGAAATTTCTGTAAATCGATTGTTAAATAAACATTCCAACTGATATATAAAATTAATGAATTCATCTGGTGGTAAGCGCAAATTTCCAAACATGTTTCTTTCGTTAGAATAAGCTTTGAAATAGCTTAACAGACGATTTACATCCAAAGTCCTGCACTTCGTGCTGAAAGAGTGACGCACGTAACATGTATGAATTCTGAGTACATACATCTTCATTTTTATAATCATCATAATCCGGAAGAACAGAAATCAGGCATTTCGATTTTATAAATACACACAAAATCTAGTTTTATGTTGATATTATTTTAACTCGTAGAATTTCACTCGAAGATTTTCACTAGTGTCGATTCAAAATCATAAACACACAACTACTGTTTCTCTCACGATGGATTCTTCAAAACTAATTATCTCCTGAAAACTCTTGCTTGATTAAATAGCACAATTTTAATGTTTACCGAGTTAGGTAGGTACCTTTTGTAACTAACTACCTATCTCATTATGTTTGTTCAGTGCTCACAAACTAATGGAGATAAGTAAGCCCGAGAATGACGTGGAGACAAAAAAGTCGACGCATACGTCTACGAAAAAGGGACACAAAATGGCCGTCTTTGTCGCTTCTCTGTTGTAGGTATTCTCGGCCGATACCATACCCGAAATATCATTATTATAGAAAAGGTTTTTACGGCTGGCGTCAATTTTTTGGTTGGTTTCCGGGTTTTGTCAAAGTCTTTTTTGGTCACAATTTCCAAGCTTTTCAACAGCAACTGTGGCAGTCATCTTCAGGGGCCGTGGTCGAAGTACTTTTCTTGACCTATCAACGTTTCAGTTGATACGGAAACTAACCAAAACATTGCTTTCATTCAGGGCAAGATCTGAATTTGGTGTAGTCATGATGAGTTACAAGTAGTGTCCAACCGAAAGTTCGGTCGAGTTTCGGCAAAAAAACGGGTTTCGGTGGCAAACTTGCCGAAACTACGACCGAAACCGCATTCGGGAAATCTTCAACTATATGATGATCTAGCTTGCAAACTGGTTCTGTTTCAATAAATGAAACTGTCCTATCACACTTATTGAGTAATTGTTAAACAGTGTACACATTGAAAACCTCAGCATAGCCTCTTACTGGGCTTCTATTCAACTCAGGGAAAAGGAATGTGATACACTACAGACTGATGCTTGCTACCTAGTGATCCATTTCGAATTATGATAACTGATATTTCTACTCCTAGTCATAGCTCTTGATGGTCTTAACTAAACATTTTCATGAGTCTCCAGCATATGTTCACAGTGTCAGCCATTTAGCATGTTCAGTTTGTTGGTAAGAGGCTCAAAACACTTGAAATGTTGACAGTAGTATACGGTGATTGTACTCTTGAGTCATATAATTCCACGCTCATATAATGTTGAAGATTTACTAAATTATTTTCGGGAAGACCTCTGAACGGATTTTTTGGAACTTTATGCTAGAAAAATGGTTCAAGGAGAAAATTAAGCTAAGATTATCTCCAAGATTCATTTCAACAATGTCTTTGTTATAGTTATCGGTTTAAATATTGAAAAGAGAAATGAAAATTTCTATGTTTTATACCACTTTTTAAAAGTGGTACAAAACATAGAAATTTTCATTATGATCTTCTACCACTTAGTAACGGTTACAGCTATCAATTTATTAGGTTTAAATATTACTAACAAACTAATAAATTTCAGTTATAACTTTCCTTTCGCTCATGTCACTATTGCACTTTCCTCTCCTTATCAAATAAAGTATTACAATTGTGTTCTTCAAGTTCTGATTTTACTTCACGTCATGTTTTTGATTTCCATCTAAATAAATTTTCCCAAAATATGTTTTGATACATTTTTATTTTTATTTAAAACAAACAATTTCTCAAATTTTCTCCATAAAATACCTGATCATATGTAGAACCAACTGATGTGGATAATCAAAATATTTTTTACCCAATTATAGAGTATCAACATAAATTATAAAACACATAAAAATAGTTCAAAATTGAACTTGTCTTCTGAAGTGTGTCTGCATAATTTTGTTGTTTCTTATTCCCATTTTCATCTTATATTTTGACTGGATTCTTTTGAGATAATGGATATCCCTAGCTTTCCTGAAAATACAACAAGGCGTATATCAGCATTGTGCATCCTAAACTACTTAAATTCGTACAATAAGAAATCTATAGTCAGAATCTCAAGTTGGTGGCATTATATTAGTTCAGGATTGAGTCTACAGAGGAGATGGATGTTGAGTTTACAATACCCTTGCGGGTTGCGGTGGAGAGTCGAATAGACCCGCTCACTTTTGACCTAACGTAAATTATATTCAACAGATTTTTCAAATACCTGGCAGCTGCTACTTGTTGAGTTTCTGTCCAACCCAATAGTCTGTACTGAGCCAGCACCTTATGCAGTTTTTTACTATTTGACGGAACTGCAACAGCTCTGTTTGGATTTAAGCTCTGTTTATAGTATCTCATGAGACTTCGGTGCCCAACAGTGACCCCAGATGGCAGCACCAGTTGGTAGTCAGATGTATCCAGTTCATCTACAGAGACCTGAAAAATATCTAGTTTTGAAAGATGGAATTAATCAGTTGAAGTTCTACCTCTTCGTCTGGATCGATGTCATGTTCAGCATCGGGATAAGACGAGGAATAATCATAAAAGTCTGCGTACTCTGCTAGAGCCACACCTTCATGAATCATTTTGCAGTGGCCTTTATCCAACATGTGCTGCCTGGCCGAATCAGCCGAATGAAAGGTTTTACCCTTTTCATTGCACCATAAGCACATGAATCCTAAAAAATATTTAACACAGTTATTTCATCTACAAAGATATTTTGCTTTAATTAAAGACCCACCATCAGATATTTTCTCCCCCAAATATTTCAATAGACCTTCCACATCTGTGCAATATTCAATATCTGGTATGAAGAAGGAATGGGCAACAGTCATATGTTCTAAATTTTTCAAGAAGTTACGACTGTGGTGCAAACAGAAAATGCAGTCATTATTATCTATGGGATTTTCGGTATCGTCTTCCCAATCATCAGAGTCAACTTCTTCAACTTCTGGGTCATCTTCCATGTTATTTGCAACTTCCTGATCATTTCCATTTTCGGAACCTGGAAATATCAATGTCATTGCAAATCATATTAGTAAGAGAAATTGTATTTACTATGAGCACTCCTAAATTCATTATCCTTATGCTTTTTTGAATTCAAGTGATTCTCAAATGAATTCTGATTGTGGAATGACTTTTGGCAAGATGAACAATATATGTCATTTCTTTTAGAAACATCATCGGCATTTCTTTGGTTCAACACTCTTGTCTGAAACTCTTCTGCTGCAACAGGAGGCAGTTCTGCAATTTTCCTTTTAAGATTATATCGATGCCAATCTGTTTTGAAATGCTGTTTGTGTATTTCTGCATTCTGGAATAATACCATACAAGTGTGACAGGTGAATGAATTCATTGTGGAAATGTATTTCCTGGATTATTGTCTTATGTTCTCTTGAATTTTTATAACTTCTATAAAATTAACATCTCTCTCTCTCTAAATTAATGGACATTAATTAATCAATGCTTCCCACTCGGGCGCAAGGTTATGTCGATGGCTCCCCCTTTTCTTCTTCTCTAAATTTATGGACGTTGCTTCCCATTCGAGCGCATTTGTCCAGGCTTCTTCTGTCAAATTGACATCAATTTGACAGAAGCTTTACATTCACTTTACGAATTTTTACATTCACATACATGGACCCTTTACGTGGTTATCCGAACCACCCCGGCCTGGATTAAAAACCCTCACACATTTCAATATTCATTGCAATGGACTAGCACGACACAAAACGGAGCCCTACGATAGCACATGTATCCGTGTCCGTGGACGGACGTCATCAGCACGTCCGTCCACTACCACGGCCACCTAGAGACTGATCTCTCACTAGCTAAAATTAGCTTTTGCCACTGTTTCACAGTGGTACTGTTCCACAGGCACATAATATTGAGCTTAAATAATCAAGCGCATTAAGTCATGTCTACTCGTGGGAGTACACACGCAACTGCCTAAGCACAGAATAGTAAACAATTACTATTCTGTAACCAAAGCGAAGAAACGAAATCAATAAAAATTCAGGTTGGTGAGTCGCAGTGTTCATCCACCCAATATCTGGGACAAATTTTGCTCAAAGACAGAATGGACCAAAAACAGAGCTTCCGCGCTCTTGGGATAGTAACGCAACCTCAAGTAATCACTGCCTAAATGGCTTGGGAACCCAAGAGTTCTTCGTTAAGTGGTCTAGGACTAGGAACCCCAAGAGTTCCCAAGAGTTCTTCGCCACGTGACAGGTGCCTTTAGGAGCAGGAGAGACAGATAATTATTCTTTGTTTATAAAAATAACAAATCGCCGTTGTATTCTCCTCAGAGAATTTTGTGTATGTTCGCAATAATCCGGGCGGTATTAAGTTGTCCTCTCCAAAACCAAATGTAGAGTTTACCGTAGATATCTTCAACTTAATTAATATGAAATTTTCATTCGGAACTCGTAATACTCTTTTTTGAAAATGACAGTTTCGAAAAACAATCTAATTTTACTTCACTTCAGAACAATTAATTAAACACGTTATTTTCCATTGAAGAACAGCCATTTCATGAATATTTATTAACGACGGCATGCTCTAAGCGAATGCTCAATGATTGGCCTGTGGTTATCTGAAAATAGGTGGTTCTTCTTTGGCTTCGGGATATAAATGACCGTCGCCTCCTTAAACGGGTACGGAAAGTGCTCCAGTCAGAATGTAACATTTATGATGTTTATTACAGCTGCAGTACCTTTTCGTGGTAGGACTTTCAGTGCCCGGTTTGTTATTTGGTCTGGGCCTGGG
>WOGP01008914.1:0-10978 GCA_015342065.1 Leptinotarsa undecemlineata | reverse complement strand
GCGGACTAGGGAAGTGACAGAATTTATTGACGGATCACCCTGTAGCGCTTTTGAATACTTAATGAGATTTTATTACTCTACACTCTTCTGAAATAGAATATAGATATAACCTGCGT
This sequence comes from Leptinotarsa undecemlineata, assembly GCA_015342065.1. Taxonomy (NCBI): domain Eukaryota; kingdom Metazoa; phylum Arthropoda; class Insecta; order Coleoptera; family Chrysomelidae; genus Leptinotarsa; species Leptinotarsa undecemlineata. The sequence continues at coordinate 10,862 of WOGP01008914.1, read as the reverse complement.
CCGGCGTGCCAGCCCGGACTTTGTTCCCTTCAATTATGTCCATTTGTTCAGGATATATGAAGATTTGCAATGTTACGCTTTACCAATAACTACTATATTATGCTACTTCAAGTCTCAATGTACAACTACTGTGAATATACCTATCGAAATATACTGAGAATTTTTCCAGTTTTCCAGTTAGCGAATGTTTTTTGAGAATTGAGAAGAATATTCTAGAGTAACTGTAATAGTATAATGACTTCTCATTGACATTGAGTGTTTATTGAAAAAAATACTTATTTCACTCATAACTGTAACACTCTTCTAGATTCGCATTTCGCTGGATGTGGACTCACTTTTCAGTACTTTTTTTTGTTGATTTTTTCATGCTGGAAATTCCAATTGTATGGTGAGTGGTCTTTCAGGTCAGATGGTAAGAAGTAAGATGATAAGAGATAAGAGGCGAGACACTCTGTCTTCCGACAGTCCGAGTCTCTGCATATGATGATTCAAATGACAGTAACCTGTAAGGTTAGACATCATAGTTTATCCCTAGTATAGTCCAACAACTGTTTGTTATTGTTTATTCACGAAGGGTGAATAAACGCCTTGGAGTGGACCAATCCTGGAAGATTCTGCCAGAAGTCCAGAAATCTTCTTGCTATGCAGGTGTTAAATTTTTATTTGGCAAAGCATAAAGCGATGCCAATGACAGGTTCTGGTCCGATGAAGCTGCTTGCAGCACCCCCCATTGCAAGGGAGTCAGCAGCCTCATTGCCTTCCAGTCCAGCATGGCAAGGAATTCAACCAGGGACAATATGTTAAGTCCTTCTATCGAGGAGAGTCGTTTTTGGCATTTTGCTACCAATTTAGACATTGCTCGGTAGGAGCCAAAAACTTCCAACGCCGCTTGACTGTCCGAGAATATTTTTATTGACTTGTGTATGAGGTTGGATTTTTCCAATATCTCTGCACATAATTCAATAGCGTAAATTTCCGCTTGAAGTACAGTCGCATAGGTTCCTAGGCAGGTTGATATCCCTCTCCTGGGTCTGCGACTGAAAACACTTGCACCAGAACTGGAATGAGATTTTGATCCATCTAAATGATAGTTCAGGATTGAAACTATTTAAAAAGTATGGAATTCTTTTTTAAATTTTCAATTGAAAGTTGAAATGCAAGTTTACATTGATTGATGGTAAATCATTCATGTTTGATCAAAAATTTTGCAGCTTGCGTTAGACAACTGATCATTTCATGGTTGAAAAAATGATTAATGTAGCTCAGATTTCAAAATTACATTTCCGAAAACCCCATTAAATTCCATAACTCGAAGACTATAAACGAACGCATAACAGACATGGTATATTCATTTTTTTTAGTATTCCTTGATGAGAAGGCACTAAATTTGGGTTCAATAACCCATTGTTAATTCTACACTGGTTGATAAATTGCTAATAACCACACTAAACTAGTGAATAAATGACTTTTGTCAATTTTTAGTAACAGTTAGAGGAGAGAATAAAAATATGTATATTTGTTTATAGCATCCGGACAATTTGTTTCTTGGCTCGAAGAAATAATTATAAAGGTTCATAAACTCATTGACTTCGGTGCAAAAACCAGTTGTTATGTTTTTGTACCGTGACATTCACTTGGTGTCATTGTGAAGAACAATAATTATGAGCTTGAGAATTACGTAATTGTTAAAAATTATATCTAGGATTACAGTACTTGTTAAATTACCGTAAGTGAACCGTTGGCATATAAGTAAATAAAGACGGTTTATTATTAATAGCACATGTTTTCAATTATATCTAACGGAACGAAATGAATGTTTGAAAGGTATTTGCATTAAGATTCAATTAGATATAGTAGGAATACCGATACAGTTGCCATATAAAAATCAAATTTTGATTGGCTATGAAATTGTCAATTTTGGAATGAAACTGAAAAGTTTTCGAGAAGATTACAGCATTACATGAAACAGGATCAGGTTATGGTAAATTAGTTTTCGTGACATTACATACCCTAAACTTTTATTTTCAGGCGTATTTCTTAAATCCCAGACTTTTCATTTTTCTTGGTTTTATCTTTCGTGTTACCCAAAGGTAGGTTTCCACCAAACGGACAAAATCGCAACAAAAAAAACAACTATGTCAATTTCGACAAAACAAAAACTTGAGTTGTCAAAATAAGAAACATTTTGTAGACTTTGTGTCGCGGGCAACTGTTTTTGTCAACTAAAAAAATATCCCGCCAGCAGGCGAAAAGATCACATGGTTCCGATTGTTTGTGGGTTGGCGACAATAACAAGCAACTATTCAGATATAACAAATCTGTAATTTGTATTCTGTTTGGAAATTTTGTGTCCCAGAACATTAAACAAGTTCGTGATTAAAAATTCTTAGAGAATTACGAAACGATGATCCCAGTTCCATTCATTCCTATCATTTATCAAATCTGACATACTTTTATCCGTTTTCAAAATGTATTCGTCTTCTTAACATCTAGTATATTGATTTATTTCGCTCCTTTCGCTCAAAAGATTCGATAATGAAAAATCGTAGCACCTAGAGAAGGAATATGAAAACTGAATGAATGAATTTCACAACAAAACTCGCGACTCAGCTGGTTTTTGTCTTTTTGGTGAAATTGAATTTCGTTTGTTTTCAACACTATAACAAGCTTTTTGTTGCTGTTTTTGTAAAACTTAACTAGTCGCAAGCGAGTCCGTTTGATCGAAATCCGCCTTAACACTTATTTACGAGCAGTTTAAGTAAGGAATGATTGAAATTGTTGAGACTGGCACATGACAACAAGTTTTGAGATGCATTGTGAAGTTTAGAAATCGAAGAATGTGGTAATTATATACGGTAATGAAGGTCCTATTTCTAATAGCCCATCATTTGCACTCGTATGTAATCACAGAACGAAAAAAGGTAAACACTTGGTATAAGTTAGAAGTTAAAAATAATAGGACAATAACAAAATACTAGTAATCAATTTAATGACTATCATTATGCTAAGTAATGACTCGCCTAGATGCATGTGAAAATATTAAAATAGTTTGTAAGAAGTAGTTTTAGTAATCACCTGATGATCTGGTGAACGAAACGCATATCGAGAGACAGCATTTTTGTTCTGGAGAGCGAAAAGTGTTCTCAATTTTTTTTTAATTTTGTTTTGAAACATACCTTCGTTTTTAATTTTAAGACGTTTTATATTAGTTTCACCAGTATGTATGTATGTTTATTTGTGACTCCCAAGCTCGGGATATGTATTGACAGAATTATCGACATTATCATTGCGCTGATGGCGCTGAACGTAACCTCCTTGATAGGTTGTTCGAAAGAAAATCAAAATAAAAATGGATTTTAAGAATTATATGTTTTAACGAAATTTTGTACTACAAATGAAATATTTAGATATTTAAATATTTTCAATTACCCGTGATTTAGTTAGTAGAAGTAGAAAAGTTTCGAACGAAACGGGAGATACATTTTAAAATATAATTCGATTATTTGAAAGCAAACCAAAATATGGATTTCAACAATGAAAACGTTATCATAAATTGTACACCTAAAAATTCAGTTACATATATCTACATATCCAATCAATAGATTCATTTGAAAAATAAAATTATCCACTGAAAAAATATTCTAAATCCATTAAAATTTTCAATGAAACTCCAAATCAAAACATCAAGACTGAATTGTTTTTTGAAATTATTACTGCAAATTTTCTCTTTACTTCGAAACAAATTTTACACCTGTCCGCCCTCTGTTGGAGACTCACTATACTGCCTGCATCTCAGTATTACTATAGAATTTACGACCTCACACTTTATTATGTTGTTTGAGAGGAATTTACATTCGTACGCCGTCTGTTAAAGATTTATAATACTAGTGACTAGAACTTGAAAAAAATTTTTGACAAAACTAGTGACTAGAATTTAAAAAAATTATTTTTAACAATAAATTGGACTAATAAGTGAAAAATAAACATGGTTTGAGAAAACTAAAAAACACACTTTTAAAGAATATCGAACTAAAAAGCGCCAGTCGCTTTTTTCAAAATAATACCAGTATTTTTCGTTCGTTATTGTTTCAAGCTTATTATAAAAGAATATTTTTAACATTTTACATAGTTTGATTTTCTTCAAAAGTGTGTTTTTCAGTTTTTTGAAACAAATTTTTTTTACTTTTCATTTTCATATTCTATAAAAGCGTGTTTTCTGGTTTTTTTAAACTATATTTATCTCATTGACATTAGTAAACTTTTGCATTGATCAATTCCATTGTAATACAATGACTTTTTATCGCTATTTATATGATTTCTCAAGTGAAAATTCATTTGCCTGACTGATTTTGACTGATTGTGGTGGATCTGAAATTTCATATTTCAATGTTTATCTTATTTGCAATGTAGTGATTTATTTGATGAATCTTTGTATACAACTCTTCTGGTTTTTTAAAGACTTTCAAGTGTATTCACGATCTCTTAATATAAAAATCTGAGGAATTGTGCCACGGTTTCAAAATAGATTTTTCAACTCCATTTATGTATGAAATAACTATTCCCGAAGTGGTCTCAAAAATCACCTCATCACATAATAACCTATTATTAAGAAATATTTCGTAGTTGCCAACCTCTCTCATTTTTGTAGGGTCGGAAGAATGAGAGATGCTGGTTGGTCGAAAGAGTTGGAGGGAAAACAGTTAGAAGAAGAACTGAACGAAGCTCTGTCAGCAGCTAGAGCCTGGATGGAGATTGTTTCTGATCAGGCTGAAGATAGATCTTCGGAAACTCTACAGGTTGGAGAGACAGCGACGCTCACTGTTAAATCAACGTTACCTGGTAATTTTCAAATATGTTTTTCTGCATCATCTGCAGTACCTCAAAAGTTACCCTGTTCTTTGAGTAATACACAACAAGATGTTCATAGGTTCCTCCTATAATTGCTGGGAGGTCTGCATGACGATATAAATAAAATTACGGAAAAGTCTCTACACAAATATCTGCTAGTTATGTCTGAGGTTAACATATTTGATGCTGAACATTTGTTCGATTGATGTAGAAATTCATATTAAATATAGGACGGAGAAAATACTTTTTGTCTGATTTCTACTAAGTTTTCATTTGTTAGGTACGACCATTTTCTGTTTGTTGAACCATTTTCAAGTAAACTTGAAACTTTCGAGTAAACAAGGTTAGTTCACAATAGTTTAACAAACCGGAACCAGTCATAACAAAGAAAAATTCAGTAACGTATTTAGAAAATACTTTATTGTGAGATTTTCACTAAAAAATATTCTACATATTCATTGATTATTATATCTAGTTTTATAATTAGAATTACCTTCATTTCAAGTACCTGTTTTTCACCTTACTTTGTAATGAATTAAATTACCTGAGCTTATGTCCCATTTTCCATAAATCAAAAAATATTCAGTAACGGGGAGTTATTCAATTGTAATTGATCATTCAGTAAACATTCCTGAAGACTGAGTATCGAACTCTTCTCTTCTAAATGTAACACGTCGTATTCATGATTGAACTCATGTCCTTCTGCTGAAAGGTGGTTTGCAAATGTGGAATTGGTCTTTCTATTTACAAAACTACTTCAATGGTCTTTAATTCGCTGGGAAAATGTTCTCCCTGTTTGGCCAATATACAGGTTTGGGCAAGAGCCACAATTTATTTACTCCAGATCTATCCGACAGCGAAGTTTTTTATACGTTTTGAATACGTTAGTTATGAATGTTCATCAAGTATCGGACAATTGCATCATATAAATACTCAGAAATCACACAAAAGTAGTTTTCTTCGTGCTACATTTGATTCTGAACATCTTGGAAATTGCGGATGCACACACTCTCGTATACTTATTACAGCAAATGCATCTATTTTCAATTCTTAGAACTTTACCAAAAAAGGTTGTACGGGAAGCACTGATTATAAAAATTGCTGAATGTTGCAGCTTTGTACTTTTTATAACAAAAGTTTCAACAGATTTGATATCTGGGGAAAATATGAAATATCAAAAAAATCAAATATCAAAAAATCCAAGACCAAAATATATAATCTCTTTCGATTCATGAGTTAAATAAGAAAATATCAAAACGTAAGAAAAAATAAAAACGTAAGAAAAAATAAACAATGGGTATGATATATGTATAAAAGTATACAAACGCCTAAGGAAACAGAGTATTAGTACCGAATTAATAAATAGGCTGAACAGTAAATAACATGTCACAGGTATGTATGCAAACGACGCAAATTATGAAAAATAGTGGTGGAAAAGAAAAAAAGTTACTGCTCGATATTTCGACTATTATGACACTCTCGGTAACTTTTTTCGCCCCTCCCTTCCTTTGGTTTTACGTTATCTCGCATAGTTATTCAGTATGTACGCAATTTTTCTTCAATTCAGTGTTCTTTCTTCTATGGATAATTTCAGCTTGGGGCCACCTAATATCATGCTCCGATTATCCTGTATATTTTTCTTGTGCTCTGTAAAACGAACTACCAATGTCCTTTTGGTTTCGCCGATATGACTTCCGCATTCAAATGGTGTGTGGTAAATAGAATATTTGTAATTTTTGGGGGTTTGGCTTTTCCAAGGCTGCTACAGGATCTGAAGCAGACCTTATCTTCTCCGATGACCTCTGAGGACAGACATAGCTTAGTTGCTTATCTATCATGCGAGGCTCTTGTCTTCTGGACAACGTCTGTTTTGTAAGCATTCTGTTGAGGCTTTTTTCAAATGAGTTCCTTATTAAAATGTATCTCTATGTATCATTCTGAACCATTCAAAACTTGGTAAAATAACTCAGGTGCTCTTCTGGTCAGTTGAATTTCTGTATACAAATGTTTCCCACTTGTTGTCGGTACTCTTTGCTCACTTGTAGCTCAGATATACCAGTTCCTCCTCTGGAATTGCAATTATTATTCCATTTTGCCTTCGATATCTGACGCTGACACTTTTTACGTTTCAGCTGGTATCGGTTGGAGAGTAGTCGACTGCCTCGCCCATGATGGCCTAGGAGATTCCTCCCAGAAGCTTCTCGACGAGCAAGGGTGTCCCATTGACGAACTTTTGATGCCAGAACTAACGTACGGACCTATTAGACCAATAGCTCTGATGAGACACCAGGAAGCCGTTTCCAGATTTCCAGCTTTCAAATTTCCTGACAGAGACAGGCTTCATTTGTCTTGTGGGCTTCAGTTGTGTAAAGGACCATGCAAGAAGGTGAGTTTCTAGTCGAAGGTGTGAGGTATTGTTGTGGATTTAACGACAAATGTAATTCAGGTGTAGGTTGTGATATAATGTATTATGTGAAATGGTGTTACCGTAGCACATGGGGACTAGAGGCTATAAACACTATAGTTCTCTGCCATACATATTGAAAACGATAATTTGAGGCCGCCCAGTATTTCGAAATCAAAGGAGTAAATATTTCGGATAAAATTAAAAAACAGTAACATCTTTCAACGTTCCTACATTCAGGATGTAGCAAATGCCTGCCCAGAAACTACTATTAGGATGTTGAATTATATCCGACAGGTATTTCTTGCAAATTTTTATTCGTTTGAAAGACCTATTATACCATTATGCATGGAATATAACATTTTTCAAATGTCCGCCACGGCTTCTCTGGGTAGAACGCACCCGAAAAGTTCAATTTTCCATGACTCTGGCGCATGAATCAGGCTTAATTTCACCGACGGCATATGTTATATTGGCTTTGAGGACCGTTGTGGTTTGTGGCTTATTCCTATATACCTGCAACATAAGAAAACCCCATAAGAATAAGTCTAACCGGGCCAAATCGCACGATGTCGGTGGCAAAATCACATCACCTCCACGTGAGATGACAAAGCTTTCAAATCGCTCCTTAAGAAGATCCAATGTGGCATAAACTATGTGGCCCATAGCGCCGTCCTGTTGAAACCACTTGTCGTGGGTGTCCAGATCATTCAATTCGGGCCAAAAGAAGTTGGTGCTACAGTGCTCGCCGTTGACAGTGATAGCCTGGCCAATTTCGTTAAGAAATATGAACCCATGACGTCATCAGTCCAAAATCCATACCAAAGGGTGACTTTTTCAGGATGCATTGGACGCTCTCGGATCTCATGGGGATTGGTATCGTCCCAATTTCGACAATTTTGTCGGATTCTCCTGTTAACTCTCACAGACAACGGCGATGTTCTCGGCAGGTTTTGCGTTTTAACGACGTACCGGTGTTGGTAGATTGTTTACTAAATCAGTGGACTCAAATTCATCTACCACATTGTGAACAGTCCTCTCAGTAGGACGATTATGGCGACCTTAAAAAAACCGTATTTTCAAAATCATGAACATCCAGAGTTCCCTTAGACTTACTTCATTGACTTAGTAATCGAATATTACTTACTACTATCATGTACCATGTACTTGTAACAGGTTAGTAAACAGAACTGCAACTAGGACTCTTCAAGACGGAGCCATTAGGATCAGGGTCAGCAGGAGCTGCCCTCAGGGTGTGGTTCTATCTCCACTTCTGTGGTGGCTCCTGGTGTCTGCTTGATTCCATCGACAGAAGGAAAGTAGATCTGCAGGCTTATACAGATGACCTTGTCATCTTGGCACGTCAGGAAGGGTAGCTTGTAATATCCTCCAAAGCACGTTGGACGTTGTTCACAGTTGGTGCCTGAGGGAAAGATGTCTGTCAACCCCAACAAAACTGTGATAATCCTCTTCACCAGGAGAAGAAAGTTGGACGATCTAATACCACTTTCCACCAATGTTGGGGTCATTCCATTTGGAACGGAGGTGAAACATCTTGGCATTATCCTTGATAAAAAACTCACCTGGAACGCTCACTTAAAAAAAGTTTTACACAAAGTCAGACTGTCCCTATGGACATGTCGAAGGATTTGTGGTAATTGCACCAGGCCACCTTTAGATTTTACAGAATACTGCCCAGGCGAAGCTCTCTGGCTTACAGAGACAGGCTTATCTGGCCATCAGTAGTGCCATCAGTACCACAACGTTAGCGACCATGGAGATCATTCTAGGTCTAACTCCTCTCCATATTTTTATGGAGAGAGAGGCTACATGACTGCATATAGACTTGTGCACATTGCCAATTGCACAAATCAATTTAATGCAGAGTACAACATACTGTTGGTTGATACTGGAAGTCATAGGATTCTGGAAATGACCTCTGACTTTATGCCTCCAACTGTCAACTACGAACTGCCTTATAAAGTACTGTTCCCAAGAAGAGAGGACTGAATTCCCGGGAGAAGAAAATATTGAGAGCAGATAGTTGTTCGTTCACAGATGGATCAAAAAAACCTTCTGGTTTTGGTGCAGGTGTTTTCAGTCGCAGGCCCAGGGCAGAGATATCAACTTCCCTAAAAACATATCCGGCTGTATTTCAAGCGGAAATTTACGCTATTGAATTGTGTACGGAGAGATTGGAAGAATCCAACCTCATACAGAAGCCAATAAAAATATTCTCGAACAGTCAAGTGGCGTTGGAAGCTCTTCTCTCCTACCAAGCATCGTCTGAATTGGTATCAAATTGCCAAAAACGACTCTCCTCGATAGAAAGACTTAACAAATTGCCTCTGGTCTGGATTATTCCTGGTCATACTGGCCTGAAAGACAATGAGGCTGCTGACTTCCTTGCAAAGGAGGGTGCTGCAAGCAGCTTCATCGGACCAGATCCTGTTATTGTCATTGTCAACAGTTGTTGGTCTGCAGTAAGAATTAACTATGATGTCTGAGAGGCTTTCAGGATTGGTCCACTCCAAGGCGTTTATTCACCCTTCGTGAATAAATAACAACAAACAGTTGTTGGACTACAGTAGGGATGAACTATGATGTGTAACAGGCCTTCTTACAGGTCACTGTCATTTGAATCATCATGTGCAGAGACTCGGAGTGCCGGAAGACAGTGTGTGTCGCCTCTGTTTGGAAAATGATGAAACAGCAGAGCGCTACTTTGTGCTTGCCCCTCTGGGGACCGAATCAGGTTTTTAGGGTTCGACAGAGCCATACTCTTATTATCTGACCTGAAAGACCACTTACTATACAAACTAATCGACTTCGATAAGAAACTGAGTTAATTTGGTCGAGTGTGAATAGTTGTGACTCACAATAAACCCTTGCAGGTTGCGGTGGAGGGTCGAATAGACCTACAAACTTTGGACCTAACCTAACCTAACTACTAGTATGCATCGGTAGGAAAAATTTGCGTTCCCTATCATTAACTCCAAATGCTCTCCTTAAGCAGGTTTTTATTACTATATATACAAATAGAATCCTATCTGGAAAACGCAATGATTAATGTATTATCGTCACAAAATTTGTTTAAAAGGGAACATTACGTTTCAGAAATTTTCCAATTCTCAATGTTGCGATATACTCGTTTTCCCTTCTTCTTGGGTGACATATTCATTTTCAATTAATTTTCAGGTTATTTGCAACAATGGTAACCCTCATGAAAACCGTACCTCAAGAACATTCATTGATGCATCTGACGGAGACATTTTGGACAGACTTGAAGTTTTTAACAGCGTCGAGGTATTCGCTCCAGAAATAGATGACTTGGGAGACCGACCTCAAACCAACGGTAAGTGGAGGAAGTGGAATCACTGTGTATATTCTTTGGGCTCTCGACCTGTGTTTCTTCTACCTCGGAAATGGACACCACTCTGTATATTTGTAAATAGTAAATATAATATTGCACTATTGCACATACTCTTTTTATTCTTTCCTTTCCTATTGCACATATTTTTTCTCCTATAAAATCAGGCTTAGCCAAATGATGGAAAGAAAAAATTCATATAGGGCAACCACTGAAAACAAATAAGTTATTTTAATTGAA
>WOGP01008913.1:481-10978 GCA_015342065.1 Leptinotarsa undecemlineata | reverse complement strand
TCAACAAATTCATATACTATTTCCCTATACCTATCTATTACCGTTTAGAAGATATAAATTAATTTAGATATTTTTTTTACCAAACATGAACTTTTATAAATGCTGATAATCTTGAACTCTCTTGTACTAAAACGATCAAATTTGAAATGGAGTGGAGTGATACTATGAGGATCTTCACTCCGAGTCATATTTTCATTTGCCTCATACATGGTCTTCAAAAAATGCAGATACTTTGATCTCATGAAAAAATGAGTGGAACTCAATTTTTTTCAAATGGAACACCCTGTTTATTTCAACATTTTTGAGTTCTACATCCAATTTTAGATTAACTTTGTTCAGATAATACTATTTCTGTTTTGAACCGTTTTCGAGATAAACTGTTTCAAACGGAAACTGACGTGGTTTTGACAAAGTGTATACGGAGTGTTCCATTTGAAAAATCAAAGAAGCGGCTACTTTCTAGTACAAGCGACAACGCCGCTTCGTCTAAAATATTTTAGGCGTGTAGGTCATTTTGACTTATGCATACTGTGGAATTTTCAGGTTGATTTGTTGAATAGTTTGCCAGAAACGGCTAATTAACATTCATCATGAAAAGCCCTGTATAACTGATGAAGATATTGAGGGTTTATTTGTTAATGAATATTTTTTTATTCATATCATCATTCGCTGAATGATAACTGATAGTAAAAACTGTTGAATTAGTTCTCATAATTACAATTTTTAGAAAAATATTTCGTGTTCCGATCGTATTTTCGCTTTCGGTAAAAGCAAACATCTCTCAAGTTCACAATGTGCGTCAGACAAGCATTAAAACAATTTTCCATATCAGTAATAATAGCCAATAGTTCTCTTCAAAACGTTTTTACCGCACAAAGGAAAATTATGCGTATTTATTGGACAAGGTCTATCATGCTATTAAGACATTTTTGAATAGCAACCGCGAACGGTTTTGCAGCAATAAATAACTCGCCATGGGAAAAATTGAATGGCTTTAATCAAATTTAATATGAAATCTAATTAATCTGGTCACGAGAAATGCATAAGGAACAGTTTGTGACGCCACAATTTGTTCAAGCGACTGCGTCTGTTACGTATTCACGTACGTAAGTTACTAACAGTGTTAATCATGTCAAGCAACGAACCCTGAATTAGAACCATACCGAAATTGATGAAAGTAAACATAATCGAGACAAAAGGTAAATCTGGAAAATTACCTCAAAGTGACCTAAATATTTCACAGGAGAGATTCCAATTAGACGCATATAGTAGTAGACTTGCTATAAAGGAAAACGTATTTTTTCTGAGCATATCAAATCGGATGCATTATGAAGGTAATTTCAAAAGTAGGGCATTGGAAAATCCTTCATTAACAGTGTTGACTCATAGATATTATCATTGATCAGACATGTACTCATCCACCCTATGGTCCAGATTTGGTATCTAGTGACTGCCATTTGTTCCTTGAATTTCAGAACCACCTAAACCTTATTTTGTTCAGTTCCAACGCGATGTATTAAAGAAATGTAGGTTTTCGCGGCTGGCGTCAATGTTTTGGTTGGTTTCCGGGTTTTGCCGTGGTCATCTTTGGTTACAATCTCCAAAACATTCAACTGCAACTGCGGCAGTCATCTTCAGTGACGTGTTCCAAGTACTCTTCTTGACGTATCTTTTGATGCAATCTCCAAACGTTTCAACTGCAACTATGGCAGTCATCTTCAGTACTCTTTTTGACGTATAAGTTGATACGTCAAGAAGAATACTTCGACCATTTCATCGAAGATGACTGCCGCACTTGCAGTTGAAACGTTTCGGGATTGCTACCAAAGAAGACCACAGCAAAACCCGGAAACCAACCGGGTTTTTCGAGATCCTGTAAGAAATCTGGAAACTCGAAAGTTTTTTATGGCATTGTTGGCTGTCAGACTTTGGTGATTGTGTGATCATTGCAGGTGCTATTGCTAGCCGAAAAAGAACAGCAAAAATATCCACATATTCCACCAACATTCGAATGAAATTGTATAGGTATATTGATCGAAAGATTATAGTCTATATGAAGTCAATTCGAAAAGTTGAATGAATATACCGGGTCTGATGAATTTACTAGTCAATACCATATGAAACCTCTCACATAAGAATAACGATTAGATCTTGTAAATTATACCACGCTGCCCATGCCATACAAAAAAACTGCCGACATTCGGTAAATATTTTGTTTTTATGTCATTCGAATTGACTTCGTATAGACTATACTTCTACGCAACCAGTGAAATTTTCTAGGAAGTCACCATTTTTTGGCGCGCTGAACAAGTTAAAATTACCAAGGTTTTTGATGAACTTTAACTGAAATCATATAATGCTGTTTTTTGTAGAAAAAAAGCTCTGTCTCTGGATTGAGTATGTAGTAATTGGGAGTATATTTCTCTTGTAAAATTTCCTAATAGAGAAAAAAAAACAATGCAATGGACAGAAGTTGCTGCTTTAGGTTAGGTTTGCAGTATATACTCTGAGCTCATGTACTAATTGTGGGTTTTTGAGAAATACCGGCAGTTATGAATACAAACAGTCATATTCAGAAAAAACAAACACTCATCAACAACAAATTCGAGTTATTTATTTTCTGTCTACTAGATTACCCACCAAACTGGAAAAAAATCTTCAATGCTTTCGTGCACGGGTCCAATTTAAGCGATTTAATTTTTTTTGAATGTTTGTAAAGCTGTTATCCCGTATTTAACGTGGCAGACAAGGCCCAAAACAGCAACTTCTATAGCTACGTTTCGCATTCATTCATTTGAGGCTTTTTTAAAATATTAACGACACCCTATCCCCCTGAATTTGGCCTAGCAGTTCATCAACGTATGTTAACATGCTTATTTAAAATTTGACCATCCAACAACGGTGCTGCAGTATAAGTGCACCTACCGTTTTATAATGAAGTTCAATAATTCATTCTCGATTCTCGTTCGTCCGAAGGATATTCCTAGAGGTCTACAAGACGTTCACGTGGTACGACGGACTATATAGTAGCCAAAATGAGCAATTTTGGCTACTCGAAACAAATGGTAAGACTAATCGAATATTTTTTAGCAGACCGACGATGCCATTGCAGAGTAGAACCCGAACTCTCTACATGCGACTTCTGGAAGCAGAAGTCCCACAAAGTGCAGATATTTTCCCACCACTCTCCTCGGTATATGAAGCAGATGTGTGCAAGACAGAGAACAACTTCAAAAAGTTGGCGGTCTACGCGGACGACACAGCTCTATTGGCGAGATCCACTAGCCACGCGCAAGTCACCAGATACCTGCAACAGCAAGTGCGCAGATTAGAGAAATGGGCCAATCACTGGAAAATCAGTATAAACCCTGACCAGAGTTAGGCGATATTGTTCATCAGGAAGCTGGTACACCTCGAAGGATACGTCATCTTCAACAGACAAGAGACTCCGTGGATACTTGGAGTCACTCCCGACAGGAGACTAACTTTCAGGTTCCACATACGGCAGAGGACAGGCCTGGTAAGAGCCGCCAAACATAATCTCAATCCCATCATTGGACGCAGGAGTAACATGGGTCTCTAAGTGAAAGTGCTTCTAAGCAAGACTGCCTGGGGTCACAGTGCTGACTTTCGACCGCAGGAGGTCGGTCAGATGTCAATCTTGCTGAAGAGCCCATCAGCAGGTTGAGGTCGACTCAGGAATGAGGGGGGATGGATAAACAGATTATAGCTTCTGCACACAGTAACCGTGTGAGGAAGATTCTACACCAAGACACTCGACCCCGGGGAGCATAGATTATTCTCGTTCGTATACAGTTGAATATACCGTCATGAGCAAAATAATGAAGTGAATTAGTCAGGGTTAAAATTCTTCGAAATACAAAATGTAGATATATTGAATTTATTACTTCTATTCTCCATAGAAAGTAGCAAAACTGGTTAATTTTTTATTGCAATCATCCACTTATAAGTACTCAATTATAAACCAGCAACTGAAGCAATTTTTGATAAAAATCGTGCTAACTGCACAAGAACTAATTCAAAATGTGAAGAAAAAAAACAAAACGTATGTTTCTTAATAGTTGGAGAACTGGAGGGTAATGGATAATAATAATATGCCATATTTTTCTTCAACTAATCGACAATGCGTCAACAACGCTATCTTCTGGAAGCATATTTAATAAATAGTAACCTGTATAAAGATAAATAAATAATAGAGTGGGTAGAAAGTTTCTGTTGCCGTTGATAAGAACAGACTTTTGAAGAAGCCCTTAATTACTTCAAGAAACCTTTTTCGAAATCAGATAATTATCGTTAAACTGTTTCTTATTATTTTTCGAATGCCCCCCGTAACGTCATTAACCCGACACCGGACGGGTCGTTAGCCGTCGTCTCGTATCGCATCTTTTATGATAATTAGTGCGCATTTTCACTATTTTTGACCGCTTTTAGCTACCAATAACTCAACGACACATTCGAAAGCGCGTTCAACTATATAATAAACACGCATTCTAATGGCTCTCGATAAATAATGCGCATCGTTGAATATTATCTCTCGTAAATTGATTATGGTCGGCCTTCGGCGCTTTTGAAGAGTCTACCCGCGCGACGAAGACCAGATACTGATTCATTACGCGCTCAGTTGTTCGAGTCCTGAGGAAAATTTAAAAAAACACTTGAATCAAATCAGGATCTAAATCACTTGATTTAAATCATGACAAATCTGCTAAAAACTGATAGAATTAGTGTTCCTTCATATTCTTTTATACAATAGATGATATGTAGTCATATTTTCCCTGAGCTTTATGCACAAGTGCTCAAAAACACTTGAAATGATGACAGTAGCATATGGTGTTGGTACTCTGAATCAGAAAAATGTTTACAAGTGGTACAAGCTTTTTACAGCATATCTACAACCGATGAAAATGATTTTTCGGAATTTTTTGACATTAAGCGTGTGGCAGCGAAATTCGTCCCAAAATTGCTGAACGGCGCTCCAGATCTACCCAAAGGGGTCATAAATGGTAACGAATCATGGGTTTATGGTTATGACATCGAAACCAAAGCCCAATCGTCCCAATGGAAGAGCCCAGGAGAGCCAAGACCAAAATAATCACACTAAGTTCGATCAAATATCGAGGTTTTGCTCAGCTTTCTTCGACTGCCGTGGCGTGGTGCGTCAGGAGTCCTTGCCAAATGGTCGTACGGTCAGTAAGAAGTATTATCTTGAAGTTAAGCACAGCTTAGGAAAAAGCAATACGAAGAAATCATCTGGTACACCAGCTCACTCGTCATTGCTTTTGAATTTTTTTGGTCAAAGACCTTAGCCACCATATTCACCAGATTTGGCCCCTTGCGCCTTATTCCTGTTCCCAAGATTGAAGTGACCCATGAAAGGACGACGTTTTGCGACGATTGCGGTGAGAGAGCTAAAGGACATACCAAAAAATGCATATCAGAACTGCTTCGAAGATTGAAAATCACGCTGACACAAGTGTAAGGGGAGACAAAATAGAAATTGATGAATAAATCAATATTTTTTGAGAAAAATGAAAATTTACCTTATTTTTTTGAACAGACAGCGTAATATTAGTATTATTCTATTTATACATCTAGTCTATAGTCTAGTGTTTGTGTAGTATCAAACGTTGATATTTAGAACGAAGTGCCAATCATAATAGTTTAAATTTATGTTCCACTAGTATTTTTCGAAATAAATTTCAAGGATTTCTACACAACGAAACGAACAATATGTAGAAGGATCTATTTTGCTCTTATCAAAAATTATTTCAATGAAAAATCATTTCACAATGAGCCAGAACTGATGTAAATTAACCCATGGCAAGCTAGAATAACTATCAGAACATCCCGTCCTTCAAAAATAAAACACAAATGGTGTAACGGTAGGTGAATATTACTTTATTGAACTTCATCATTATCTACGAACAAAACTGCCTTTCTCCTTGAACAACAAACGCCGCGTACTTATTATCAACATTATTTTATCATTTTCGTTCCAGTTAACGTCTATAAACTTTCCCACCTTGCAGCTCTGAGAGGTATTACCCTAACAGAATCTATAAGCGTAGGAATATTTCCATAATAGAGCAGATCTGCCAACCTCCGGCATAGAAAGTGGTCATTTTGCACGTTCCGTTGAAGAATATTATTATTATTTTCTAAATCGTGTGAAACAGATACCCACGAGCGGTACTGTATATTACATGAATTATAATTTCTGATGGTGACATCATTGTGGAACATATAATTAGAAGTGGATATTAACATATTCTTTATTGAAGACAACATCTCGAGGATATCTATTGGATATTTTGTTTTTCGTTCGTTATTAGATGTTGGACCGATTGGACGAATTGGACAAAGAAGACTCGCTAGAAAAAGTGATTTGGATTTAACTCAACTTTCCAGCAAAGAACGACAAATCCTTTTCAACCTCTACAATCAATTCAAGTGGATATAATGATCCATTATTTTAAATATTCAGTTTCAAAATATTGAAATAGTTATATATACCGCAGTACATAATAAATATTGGAGCTATCACAGAAATCACAGAATCACAGAAAAAACTATCATGAGAAGCAAGTAAATCTTGTTAACTGTCTAAAAAATGGTCATGTTATAAATCAATATATATCATGTGTATGTACATCATAATTTTTAAACTTTGAAATTGAGGAGTAAAAGATCAAAAAATATATGTATGTAAGAATGTTCGACAAGCAGAAAGGTAAGTTGGGGGAAATATTTTACTTAATCATGGCAAATACAAATGGAGTTTATTAACGATGAATGAAGATCTCGCTTATACCAATTACTGACTGTTCAAGAATAAATGCATGGAGGGCAAGTGGCAGCGGGAACGGGATAACGGTATGACTGGGGGACTGCTCTACAGAGTTTGTAAAGCAGTCAGGTATGAATCACTCGATCTGTCGAGGAAGACAGTTCAACTGTTCACGGGGAAGTACGTGTGCTTGAGTGAAAAAACGGCTGGAACAGAAAAAGGAGGAATGCAACTGAGAGACAAGAATGGAAGGAGAAATGAATGAGAGTGTGGTGAGGAATGACTGGGATGGGTGGGAAGCAAGCTACCAGCTTGCCCATATATACCATGTATATATGGGATAATTGAAATTTATTTATAATTGGTTGATTATACCATTGTATGAATTGTAATTATTTTTTTTCGATTTAATAAAGTTTGGGTCTTCCACCCCGCTGGTTTGAAGGAGAAGAAGTTATGGTAGTTAAAGAAACCATCGCTTTAATAAAATAGAAAAGACGCGGCATACGAAAATGCTAAGTGTATATTTCTTTGTAGGATTATTGAACTAAATAATGTGAAACAATCGATTGTTCCGATTAAAATCTCAATGTAGGTTAATTTTTTTGTGGAAACAAGTCAATAAGAATATTTTCTGGCCAAAAAATTTTGAATTTATTGAATATACATTACGAAATTTTAATTTCTTTCTTTCTTTATTATAGAAGGAAGTTTGGAAACTTTTTCCTGAGGCATTATTCAACATTTAGCGGAACAACCTGATTTATTTCATGACAGCACGTGATAACCAAAGAGGGATTAGTTTTTTACTCGAACGGTCAGAGTTAAGTAAAATCTCAGTATGGTCTATGCAGGAACATTGAAAAATCCCCGCATTTTTGCAGAGAAGTTATCAAAGGGATTTTCCAGTCAGAGACAATAGAACACCATTTCATTCTCATTATCTCTCAGAACATCCTGGATACATGATTTGTTATAATAACGACGAGGTCACGACAAAACTAACCTGTATATAAAATTCAATCAAAAACTAACCCTCTTCAGTTTCAGAAAGGCATCTGAGACAAATGTGAAAAAAAGTATGAATACATCATAGAAAGTACGAATATTTTGAACCAAAAAGTCCAATAATTCATAAACTACACATATAGAAACGATCAAATTAAGGCTAAATTGGAAATCTTGAAACTTATTTGTAGCTTAAAAATCAGAATTGACATTTTTCTTTGGGGAAAAAGCAGAAAATCATCGAATGGTTCCAGATCTTCCTCCATCACAGTTTCATCTGGTGTACCACAGGGTTCACATGTAGGGCCATTTCTTTTCAACCTATTTGTGAATGATTTGAAATATGTTATTCTTTATAGTGAATTTATTTTGTTTGCTGATGACCTGAAGATGTTTGAAGTTATTCATAACTCAACTGATACAGAATTATTACAGTACTTTGTTCGCTGGTATGATACAAATCTACTGCAATTAAATATAGACAAAAATCCCATTATCCGGTCATATAAAATCAATCAATCAGAACTGAAAACAGCAAACACAATCAGAGATTTAGGAATCACTCTCGACCCAAAAATGTCATTTAAACTCGATATTGCAAATATTACTTAGGTTTCATTCTTAGATCTACAAATGAATTATCTCTCACTTGTTCAATTGTTATATCAATAATCGAATACAATTCCACAATTTGGTGCCCTTCATATCATGTGGATATTCATATGCTTGAAAGTGTTCAAAATAAGTTTTTAAGGTACTCTACATATAAACGGGATATTATATTGGTGAATATGACTATGAAATTATATTGGACATTCCTAACTTGAACTTAGAATCAGATCTTTCACTAATTCATAAAATAATCAACGGTAACATCAATTCCCCGGAACTTGTCGAAAATGTGAATCCAAGGAGAACAAGAAATTCGGAAATCTTCAAAATACTCTTTTGTACATTATACAATCAATTAGGATTAAATTTTTTTTTCTTCTTTGGAAACGTTTGAACAAACTGAAAAGATTGTAATTTATTAACTTATTTTTACGTTTTTTTTTTTTTAATTTAATTTTATATATTTTTTCCTTAAACCTAGCTTAGATTACAGTTAAATACATATGTGTGAACTTGTTAATTATTTTGTAAAAAATAGGGATTGCCATAAATGAATAAATAAATATACAAAAAACAACTCTCAGAAGTCGAAACTTGTGCGAGCTAAGGATTGAAGAGGTCTTACCTTTTAACAGGCGATTCCTAGCGCGGGAATAGAAATAGCTGACTAGTATTGTAAATGGTATTGTAAAAAGTATTGTAAATGGAAACACTCATTGCGATTTTGTAAACCATAGGGTTTTATTTGAAAATGAATAATGGAATAAATCAATGATTGTTCGAAAACAAAAACGAATATTATCCTTTTTATACTGAATATACTTCCTTGTCCGATGAATATTCATTGTATAGTTATTACATGTTTCACACCTACTATCTATTATTAGGAAATAATTAAGAAAACAAACTAAAAAAGATCAATGCCATCAAGTCATAATCTCCGATTAAATTTCCCATAATAAAATCCAACGGTTGAAAGATAAAATATCACCTATATTCATGACAGGAATACCCACCTGTATGGTACCAAGATAGAAATTACCTATTTCGTTTTATGCCGAGCAGCAATCATAACATTCGCAAATTATTCATAAAATACGAAACACATTTCTCGGATTTACTGCTAACGGACAGAAATCATCAAATAGGAAATTAACGGCGGTTTTTCATGATCAATTAAAAGATTACCGCACTTAGAGATGACGTAAAATAACTAGATCGCTTGGACAAAAAAGCACGTAACGTTACAAAACTATGCATTGCGCATCAATAAGGAAATGAAAGAAGTATGTGATTTGCAGAGTATTTTTAACAGCAGGCGTACCCTGTTCTACTGAAATAATTCTTTTCTCAAACGGCCCCTTTATAAAGGTTTTCCCATGTGTGTACCCAGGTATATTTTTCCATCACCCTTTCTTTTCCAAGGATCCATCTAATCTGGTTCCGAACAATATATTTCACACTAGTTTTCAATTCGTTGATTTTTGTTTTTTTCATTGTGCCATCAGTTTCTTTCCTATCTGTCATTAACTTCAAGATGATTGATACCAGCGTTTTTCATCATCATATTTTTCCAAAAGTGTTTAATAAAAATTAAAACTGAAACTTCTGAGATAAATACAGAACTGCCCATATTCCAATCATCAGAATGCAATACTCAGGAGAATGCAATCTCCTGAAGACACCAACTTGGTTGCTGAAACGTACGTCGAGAAAAATATTGATTTCTGGTTTTGGATGATTTGGAACTAAGTAATATGTTTTTTGATATTACCTCCCCTTTCTCATCCTTCAAATACGGTTTCTCATTATCCATTTTGTATTCTCTTCATTCTATTCAAGTGTATCCAGAAAAAAATACTTAACACTGTTTTTTTTCTATTTTCAAATATAGGTACATTGTGAATTTGTTGTTGCCTTTTTTTTCTGCAACATGCACTTTCCTTTCAATTCAATCCTTCATCATTATATACAATCTTCTATTTCTCTACTGTTACCGTGCTAACATGGCTTGTAGGCGCGTTTTCTTATGAGACAAAGGCCGTAACGTAACACCGCTTCCGGAAGAA
>WOGP01008912.1:0-10978 GCA_015342065.1 Leptinotarsa undecemlineata | reverse complement strand
AACAACAAACAAAACATTCGTCACTCTAAGCACTGGCGCTAAGTAATGAAATGATCAAACGAAAAAATATCTTCGCAGTTTTCTCACTCGCACGTGCCGGCAAAATATATCTAGTTTTGTTTTTGTTTCACGCGCTGCCACGCGCCGCCCGGCACTTGTCATTCGTTTCATACTTGTCTGAACCTGTTTTTCGCGCCGCGGTGCCGTGCGGTAAATAGTAGGCATTGGATTAACGATTAACGGGCTTCTGCATATTAACGGAAGTTAACATGTCCGTTAACATTTTTAAAAGTTAACTTAAAAGTTAATTCGTTATCAAAATGTTAACTTCGTTAATTAATGATTAACGGATTAACGAGTTAGTGCCCAGCTATGGTCAAATGTTCCATAGTCCCTGAAATTTCTTTCGAATCGTCTAAACATTAGGAAGTTCGAAATACGAGAATTCGGGTATAGCTCAACATACAATGACATATTCCTTGCCAAAAGGAATCATTACATTGTCATAGTACACTTCGAATACAATAATATTTTTCCATTTTTTATATTCTGCGAAATAACAATTCCATGCGAATAAAACGAAAAACAACATTTTTGGTTTTGACCGTATAACTCGAGAAGGGCGAAAGTCCCCGTAAATTTTCTTCGACTATTGAATTGTTCCCGATGAAGTTACCGTTTTATTCATTTAATCGTCTTCGTATCTGTTACGGTTTAGAATAAAGCTAGCATTGTTACCACATGATAAAAGAAACGGCCTGTACAGAGAAAATAAATTTTTTTCGAAGTAAATGTATGTGAATAAGAAACGTTCTGTGAATAAGAAAGGCTTCCGTTGAAATGACCAATATGCGTCCCTGTTTCGCCAATAGATTTCCGTAACTCCCTTTTTTCACGAAAATATAGTCTTATATAAAGTTTGCCAGCAAGTTACGTCATCCATGCGGTCTTTAGACAGTGCAAACGTACATTTGCAATTCAGATGGCGAAAACTTCCACTGTGTTAGAAGGAATTTGCTGTCGCGTATCTGTTACGAACTTTTGTTTATTAAATTTGTTTGTTGTGGTAGTCGACAGGTGTGCTAGAGAGGAAGTTGAAATGAAGATGAATTGTTTTATTTTGACTGCTCAGTTTAGCTGTTCCGTTTTACTTTTTCAAAATATATTGTAGACGTGAAAATTTCGAAGTCCATGAACATTTTTATGATGGACAGTTTTAACTAGAATGTAGAGCGGACAGCCATCACATAGGTATGGTGGAAGTTTTAAATTCGTGCTGCTGAATTCAACCTTCATGATCAAAGTGAAAATATTTTCTCATCGGCATACGATAATCTTTCTTTAAGTTTCAGTGAAAAGTAGTAAAATTCAGTAGAATGTGATGCAAGTGCTTCTATACATAAATATGTTCGTTGGCTGATCGCTTTAGATCATGTTCACCTCATTTGTAGACGAAACAACAAGTGTTGAGTAACGACAGTATTCTTGTAGACTGTATTTTTAATACTATGCGAATTTGAGTAGTTGCGCCAGAAACAAGTCACCGTACCGTGAAACTTTCCTCTCTGGTGGTCTTGCAGATCTTGGGCGGCCGCCACAGTCAGAAGTCGAATGTTAATTTTCATCCTTGAGGATAGGGACACACACAATACTTGATTTCTTTATTTAAAATGGGCGCAGATATAATGAAAGGTTTTTCACAGCGAGCCGAGAGCCATGTTTATATCCGTTCTCTCCTGACGATCATGTAGTACTCCTACTTGCCCAGCAAGGACATTTTTTTTCCTTATAGATAGCGACTCGTTTCTGTATTTACGCAAAAATGAACTGTGCCGTATTCAGAAGTATTCATGCATAAATGAGAACATGAGAATAAGAGAAACTATGTTAACGAAATTCGTTCCATAACCACTAGTAGACCACAGCTAACAAATCCTATAAATATCTTTGACATAGACACAATTTTTTTAAATGAATTATTTTATAATTTTTGAAAATATTTGTCTTTTGGGGATGATTGAAATAACAACCTTCAGTGCAGAAAAAGTTTTATTTACCACAATAAGTCGCCGGAATATGAAAATAAAGTACAAGTTGCGATAAACAAATTACATGCAGTCTGTGCAAATTCTGGTTGAAGTTCTTCTTAAACAATAGAACACTCACTTTTTATGAAGTTCTCTGTCACGCTAGTTGCTGTTTTACGTTTCATATTTTAACCAAAAGAAATTGAACAAGTCAAATGGGGTTATAAACGACAACGAACTTCATAAAATATTGTCAGCAAAAATATAATACATTTCTGAACTAACCCCAGTAATTGCAAGATGAACATAAATAAGATGTGAACTAGATCCTCAGTAAGAGAAGGAACAAAGAATTCTACAACATGCCTGTTTGACACCCTTATGGATTCAAAACCTGGTTTCTCAGAATTTTGAGTTGTACGGCTCCAACATCTTCATCGCTGTTTACTCATTTCTGTGGAAAAAAAGGACTATCAGTTATTTGATGTGTTATCTGGGACTGGTGTTATCATGATGGAGAATGAAAAGAAGTTTTAGATCAGCTTTCTAATTTCGCCAAATATTTTTGTCGCATAAATTATTGTATATCTTTCAACTTCAAGCTTAGAAAATATGGAGGCAATATATCATGTGGAGCCAAATCACAATTTTTTAAAAGGCTTCAAACAACTTCGGACTTCCATTGTCGAAAATTATATTAAATGATTTGGAATCCCTAAAATACAATTAAACAAAAAATAAAGATTCCAAACAGAATTACATCACGATGATGCGATAGTTAGTATTCACCATCGTCTTCGGGTGATGACTGGACTAATGTCTCTGAGAGAATAATATTTATGGATCATTCGAGTACCACATAATGCGTATCTCTCTCTACACTAGCTTGACTAAATACATTGTTGGACAACATGTATACGGCTTCTTCGAATTTCCTCCTGAACCAGTGTTCCTCCCTGTGTATGGGACTGTGTATCGATATTATGTTGATGGGTCAAACATGCTCTGCCATTCCTGATTTGCTGGTTTCCCCTCGCTGTGTGTGTTTCCTGTGCTCGGCAATGCAAACTCACAGTGTATCCGATATATGCAATTATTGGAATCGCAATCCTCGTTTGATGGCCTGGTTGTTGTGAGGCTGCTATGGATTGTTTTTGCAGATCTGAAGCAGAATCGGATGTTGTAATTGATAATTCTTCATATTTTTTCCAATAATCCTCTGATATGGGGAAGTGCAAGCACTGGTTGTGACGGCTCGTCACAACCTAGCCAAAGTCTTTTTCACCATCGCTTTGGAGTAGTTATTCCGTAGAAAATAATTTTTGATGATGTCTAGTTCCTTTAGTTCCTTCTCGAGAGTTTCTTTCGTATTACGGAGCCCGAAAGCACGGTCTAATAGAGTCTTGATGATTCCTCTTTCAGTCAATTGATGGTGGTTGTATATGTGGTTCGTATGAGTGGGTTTTCGGTATACAAATGTTCTCCACTCAGTATCGGTTCTCATCACCAATACGTTTACGAATGGCAATTCTTTGTGGATTTCTTTCTCCATTGTGAAAGTGATGGAAGGTCTCATACTGTTGATTTGTTCATCAGGGCGTCTAGTTCAGTATTCCCATGACTCCATATTAAAAAGGTGTTGTCAACGTATGTCAACCAGACTCGGGGTTTCTTGTGAGCTTCTTCAGTGGCCAGAGATTGAAACCACTCCATATATATGTTGGCCATAACTGGTGAACGTGGCGATCCCATTGGCAGTCTCTCATCTTGTGTAAAGAATTGGCCCTTCAGTTAGAAATAATATTTAGTATAAAGCATCCTAGTAATTCCACAATCACTTCTATAGGTAAATTTGTTCTATCTTCCAGGTCCCGCTTTCGGATAGCTTCCTCTGTATGACTTGAAGTGCTTCTTCAACCGGAACGTTGGTGTGAAGACTTTTCACGTCGAAACTGATTAGTTGACCTTGCTGTGTGAGTTTGATGTCCTCTAGTAGTTCGGCATTTCTGACAAAATTATTATTTGGAGTAAAATTCTGGATAAGTTTTGAGTAACCCAATCTCTGGAGCTGATCATCGGTCTGAGCGCAACATAATTGTTGTGGATTTTGGGTAGTCCATAAAAGTAAGAGGGCTTAGCGTGGTGCGATGTTAACAATGATTTCTCCTTTTCTGTTTTTTTAAAGTCTGGTACAACTTTCTTTCAATTGATGCAGTAGGGGTTCGTACGATGTTCGTGTATTATCTCTTCTGGAGAACCTCTTTGATATCTATCACCACAGTGGCGTTTCCTTCATCTGTTGTTCTTGATGGTGTTATCTACGTAGGCCGTTAATATACTTGTTATTTTCGGCTGTTCTTTTTTATTTTCAATTTGTATTGGTACTTTTAGGGATATCAAATCATTTTATATAATATTGGACAATGGAAGTCCTAACTGATGAAATTTATCATGAAACAAGGCCAATTACCTTCAAACAAACTTTCATAGGGTTTGGCTCGCTATGGAATACCCAAAGAGTGGATTGTTGCTTGGTTTCCGGTTGCATTGGAGTATATATGTGTGTCATCACCTAGTATCAACATTGCATATCATGAATTTTGCAGTTTTTCAGTTGAATTTTTTTAATATATCTTCACACACACGCTCGAACGTTCCTTCGAGCATTTTCCAAATTGTGTGGAATCCTTCTAGATCAGATTCTTTTCATACCTAAATATTCTTGCAAAATCGGAATATACCAATCTGTAATGTACTAATATGATTCTATCACGGTGTGTCGCATACCGATTTTATCCAATTATATTGCTTATGATATCCGTGTTTGTACAATCAAAACTGAATATGGATGCCCTTGAGAAGATTCACCACTGGCGAACTAACGACCATGACGTTATTATACAAACGAAGAGAACCAAACAATTTGAAACCTAAGGCCTGTAGTAGAAATCATTTTTGGAAAATTCCTTTCCCTCACAAGAACAAAAATACTGTCTCTCAACGCGCGTTTCGCTAACCAAAGTAGCACCATCAGATCATGTAATAAGACTCAGCATCGTTAAGTGCCAGTAGATGAATAATTCAATTCATCCATTTTGACGAGTGAGATATTTGAGAAAATAAATATTTTGAAATTAAATTTCGAAACATTAATTACTACCAACCTGCCTGCCTGCCGGATATTAGCCGTGGCAGTAGTTGTTTTTCGACGGGTTTTTACCACAACCTATTGAGTAGGTTTGTAGCTTTGCTCCCCATTCAGTTTGTAATAGAAAATATCGTGTTAACTCGATGGTTTTCGAGTTTTTGAAGTCACTTTTATAACCGCATTTGTTACTACATTAATTGTTCATTTTACAGATATATTTGGCAATTCATACATTGTATGAAATACACACATACAAAGTGAGTGATATATATGGACAAGGTCGATTATCTCTCAAAGTACGATAACTTGCGAAAAATTTTTATTTACAAAAGTTTTGAGGTTTTTCAAAATCTTTCACAATTTTTTTTAATAGAATGAAAATTGAGTATACAGGATCAGTCATTAAGTCTTGAAAAAATAAAGTTGCTTCTTCTTCTATAGAACACGCTATGTTTCAATTCTGCCCAAAATTCTTACAAAAATTGATGTATCACATCGGACTTCCATTGCCTAATATGAATCTGTAAATAATGAAAAATATTAACTGAAAAATAACAATTATATTAAGAAAAAACTGAAATTACAATGAAAGAAAATACAGGCCTCGACCAAAAAATAAAAAAATTGAACTATTAACACGAGATGAAGATTAAAAAACTATTAGCAAGAAATGAAAATTGAAAATCAGAAGATTCGAAACCATGTTACTTCACGACGTTTCGATTGTTAGTATCCACAATCGACCAACTGCAAAATGATATTCAATATCAAAGACGTCTTTTATTCTGAAGGTGCATGCCGCAACCAATATTGCTCCTCCTACACATAAAAATGAAATATAAAGTGCATTTTATATAATTAACTTCTGAAATCTACAAGGCTCGTCTGAGCAGCAATGATCAAGAAATCGGGTGCTTGGCTGAATGCCCTACCAGTGGCATCTCTTAGAACACTATCAGACGATGAATCTTTCGGAATAGCAGTAGAAATTACGATTGGTTTATCTATTTGTGTGCCTGATACTTGTATTGCGGTAGTGTAATTGATGAGAAAGGTACGCATGATTTGAGTTACAGGAGTGGAGGGTGTACATCTAGACATCACCAGGTGAACGACATATTGAAACGACCTATGGTGTCAGCAAATGTTTCTGCAATTCTGGAATCCTTAGGAGCCAGTCGAGATGATGGTAAACGACCAGATGATATGTCTCTCATACCATGGAAATACGGTAAACCTGTGGTATGGGACTTCACTTGCGTTGACACAGTGTTTATAGCCTGCAATCTTTGTTAATCGTTCATGAATTTGGAAGGAGAATAGGCCAAGCAACGAAATATTACCGTTCTATCTCTTTTTTTCATAGAAAAAATTAGTATTGCTGTTCAATTTGGTAATGCTACTTCAGTCCTTGAAACTATTCCTCCTTCACATAATTTCGATGAAATATTGTATTGCATTGTTCAGTAAGGAACTAAAATCTTTTCGAAACAAGCAGACATATGTGTTATATTCATCAGTCTCCTATCAAGGTTAATTTGCAAGTGATTGATCCACCTCCTTCTTTTTTAGTGCGGTCCATGGACTTACGTCATACTTGTCCTCCAAATATGAGCTGCAGTCCTGCAGTGGTTCTGGTTACCTTTCAGTGAAAAAGCTTCATGAAGCACCAGCCGAATCAATCCCTCTCCGAAATTCTTCATCACTTTGAAGAAACGAATGCAACTAGAGAAATGGTTCCGATACAGATTCTGTAAAACAGAATCAATAGACAATTGTCCTGAAAATCTTGCGAAGAAAATTGGCTTAGATAATTTTGGAAACACTTGCTATATGAATATTATTTTACAAGAGTTGTTCATGATGAAGAATTTCAAGAACGAGGTTTCAACGATAAACGAGAACTCGAATTTTTCCTACTTATTCACCAAACTAGAACAGTTGTTCACGCAGTTGTAGTTTCCTAGGAACGTATCATGTTTGTGTGTAGAATTTCCTGATGTGACTGATAACCAGTTCGTGCAACGCTTATTGTTGAATCATCTTAAAATGAAACTTTTAACAAGTGATGATCAACTGTATTGTCAAACATGCACCAAACTAACTGACTATTATAAGAAAACAAGTATAGCTGAGGCACCAGTCAATCTAATAATAACACTGATGATCTTCAGGTATGAGTCAACCTCTGACGGAAGCACCAAACTCTTACGATAGTTTCAAATAGATGATTACTTCCATTTTGCAGACCACATTATATCTTCATGCTGTTAGTGTTCACTGTGGTTTTGGCGTTGAGTCTGGTCATTATTACGCATTGGTGAAAGACGACACGGACTGGTTCAAGTTTGACGTTAGTCGTGTCACTAAGTGTTCTGGCGATGTCTCGAATTTATTGGAGCCTCTGAAGACACCCTACATTTTGTTTTATGAAAGAGAGGACATTGGCAGATCAAGATCTTCAGATTATGTGGTGCTGCAGGATTTTTCGGGTTTTCCTGCAACTGAAAAAGCAAATGCGCCACTGGAGTCAATAAAGTCGCTTCGAAGCACCAATTGATTTTTTTTATGTTTCATGATTTGCATTAATTTCTGCATTATATTTCTTGCATTCTGAATATGATTTATTTGAGGTACAACAGCAGCAGACTGCTCAGAAGAAACCCAGGTCTGAAAATATAAAATAGAAATTTAAACAATTGGTTATTTAGTTGTTACAATCTACAAGTTTGAATTGACAAAAAGGTTTCTTTGTGTTCAGATTGTCTTCCAATCAGTATAAAATGAAAAGTGGAAACATGGAATGTTACGAAAATAATGGAGGTTTGTGAAAATAGTTTTTATCATCAAACTAATGAGATGATATTTCAGTAATATAATGAAGATAAATGTGCTTTCCTCATTTTCTGTCTCTGTCATTTCACCTGATTTCTCATCATAATCCGATTTATATGGCGCGTGAGGCTTTCAAAAATACTAACGCTGAGTGCCTTAGAACGTGACGACATTCACAACGTATGCTCCCAGGAATATTGCAAATCGTAGAACCAAGATGTCGTAATCAATGTTGCCGCAACATATTTTTCCAGTTGCTTTCTAATTTTTTTCTGTATTCATAATATAAATTCGAACAATTCAATTATTTACATCCATAAAAAATAAGATTCTGTAAGCGTAAAGGTTTGTAAAGAATACTTTACTTCATGGTTTCTCCAAATATATTTCATTATATTGGATGGTGCTGACCACTAGCAGAAAAAATAACAATTACCAAGTTATAAAAGAGTCTTGATACGTATGTTAATGAACGGTAACTTTTAATTTATGGATGCTGGAAAATAGGTTCTGCATCGAATTTTTCAGAATAGCTATAAAATAAACAATATTGATTCAAATAGGTACCGTGACAATCAATGTCAAAGTCAAAGTTAAAATATGCTTCATTTTCTGAAGATTATCATCTTATTGACAAAGCTTTGTTAGCTTTGTCAATAGTAGCTACCGCTACTTGTCAAGTTAAAATTATTCGAGTAATGTTCTCGAAAATTATACACTATATGATAATATACATTGGCAGGTAATTGTTGAATAAAATTTCAGGTATAACATATGTACAAAGAAAAAAAAATAACAAACAAATTTGTATTTATATAGCACAATACATCATTTGCACGAATATAGCCAATAAGAGTTTATTTGGAAAGTTTTCAATATTAATTACATAAAACGAGTCAGCCACAAGTCGAATCAAAAAGTATCATGATAGTACTCTGATATATTATAATAGGCTCTCTCACAAAAAAATCTTTCAATACTTCCGTAAAGTTTGCGTTATTGCATGCAAATTTCAGATTTGATGGTAGGTGATTGAAAATTTTCAACCCATTAAAAATGAAAGAGTCTTTAATGGGGAAATATTTTGGAATGGGCAAATTAAAGTCGTTTCTTTGTCGAGTGTCGTTTGTGTTAATTGAAAATAGATTTTGATGTTCTGCTATGAGACATATAGTTTCAATAATAAAAATAGAGATTGCAGTGAGTATTTTCTTTTCCTTAAACAGTGGTCTGCAATAATCTCGTGGTTTTGCTTTACATAAAAAACGTACAGCTCTTTTCTGTATAACTAAAATAGATTGGAGTGTTGTCAGAGTACAAGCACCCCAGAACAGAATTCCATATCGTAGATGAGATTCTATGAGAGAGTGATATGTTACTTTGGCAGCAGCAACTATGGAGCTGCACAAACTCAAAGTACACGTGCAACATTTTACCAGTATTATTTAGGGAACACCAATATACTAGTTACTCAATCTGAAGTACCTAATCAATCAACTTTTAAAATAATTACGTCTATAAATTTCCAAAACAGTTTTGCTATACCACAATGAATCAGGAAGATTCATCAAGTGAACTTTATACACCCTGAAGCACCCTGTTTCTACTTTTGTCCTTTTCTCCTTCACAAAAGGGAAGGAGAAGGGGTGAACACTATAAAAATCATTTAACAGATCTTATAAAAGTACAAATTCTCCTAGTAACATCAAATTGAAACTTCGAGGTTATCCTAATTAATCACGCTCGTTAAAAGTAAACTTCCAGAAAACAGATATAACTCGGTATCTGTGAAACACAATTTAGATTCAAATTATAGTCATATCATTCGTTTAGGATATAATGAACAATCCAACTAAAAAAACTGGTCTTATTAAGATTTTTTCGAAAAGTAAACAAACGATCGTGCAAGGCGAGAAATAATATCGAAATGCATGTCTACCTGTAAAACTGGAACAATTTCATAGAATTCTTACTTCATGACCAAATTAATGAAAACTGAACACTACTCATATCAATAAGAGCATCCTAACTCTTGAATAACGAATCATTACTAGTTAAACAAATGAAGATACTTTTTGGAAATAGCTGTTATTTCTTTGTCAACAGCTATTTCTTGGAAAATCAATATTGAATCATAGTTACTTTTCGAAATGATTGAAAGTATTTCTATTTATGAAATTGTTTCGAAAATCGTCTGTCCTATCGTCTAATTGAATGTTCATGTGAAAGTAATTGTTTTGGAAAATTTTCTTTCTTTCATTTTGTATCTGAAAAGAACTGATGTGCATCATCTATATATCTTCATGAATAGTTTCAATTGTAGTTAACATTTATCTTTCTTTGGATTTTTCACTAAGATATAACACTTTTCATTTTTAACAGAATGTACATCACTGATTAATAGTAATTTTATTGACTTGGCACATTTCTCCATGCAATAATGAAAACTCCTCTAACCACTATTATGTATCAACTCCCTTCCTCAATCCAATCTCCCCCGGCATTTTCGAAACCTACACAAGTGTTAATAAGTTGGCAACACCGGTTATTTCACACTTTGTCTGAAAGCGCCTAGTCCGTAACGAAACGGAGAATAGCTCATTCCGAGAAAATTTCCGTTAATAACTTGCCTTATAATAGGGGTTATAACTCATCTCGTTATCTGAAAATTTTCTCGACTCGCTCCTAAGACGTCTGAAGCTCATATTAGTTTCCGACGAGTTCAAAGTTGGTTAATTTTATGTTTAATTTCGTAGGATGTGCATTTTTATCGTTTCCTCTAATGTTGAGCCATCTGCACCTACAGGGTTTTCGTGGAGATTGTTCACTAATGATTTTATGTCGGCAGGAGTTAAAAACAGTTTGTTTGACGGTGGTTGACAATGTTTCGTGGTGTATTACATCAGTTCGGACTTCCATTGTCTAATATAATATAAATTGATTTGAAATCCCTGAAAAAATAAAAAGA
>WOGP01008911.1:0-10979 GCA_015342065.1 Leptinotarsa undecemlineata | reverse complement strand
CGTTTGATGTGATTTTTATGTGCTTAATACTGACCTATCCTATACGTTTGTCAACGTCTTTAATGATGAATAAATATTATTATTATAAAAACGAAATAAATAGCTGACGCTTGGAATGAATGAAGTAATAATGAGAAACCAAATAACACCTCAACGATTAAATAAACATCTGATAATGAATGTAAAACCTAAATATGTGTAAAATTTGTTATGAGACGAACCAGGCGTTTATATCACTAACTGATACAATTTACTGTAATATTTTCACTATAAAAGTTTTACAAAATCCGCGACAAGTCTTTCGTTATACAAAAGCTTCCTCAAGGGTGGAGCTATTTTGTATTCAATCTTTTGTGAAAATCATATAGTTAATGTATCAGTGATAATATTGATTTTCATCAAGTATCGGCCAGTTCTATCTAATTTTTATATTTTATATTGCACATTTGTTGTTAGTTGGAGTTACACAGCATATGTATATTCTTTGATGTATGAGAGGATAAAGTAACTGATTCCAATTTTTCTGATCGCAGTTTCAGTGCTGAAGCAACACTGATATTTTGTCTAACTGTAGTTAACAAGCAAGTAAGTATGTGATATATGAGTTGCTCATTTACAAATTATAAGCGTCCTCAGAAATAGATATTCACTAGTACCAAAGCTAATCAACGTGGTCAAAATGCAAAATTTTCGTATCACTCATTTATATTATTTGTAGGTCCGAGAAGAATAGTTTGGCTATGAAGAAAATTACTTCCCTAAGTGAATGAGAGAAACACATAACTAACTGAATAAACGAGTTTACTTTTCAATTATAATGTACTTTTTCTGTGAATTGTATCAAATTTGTATTGAGTTCAATTATATTTTGACCAAGAATTCGGTTGTAGTTAATTATATAATCTTTTGGTTTGGTTCACCTCCACAGTCAATATTTCTTAGAGAAACATGAAAGTTTTCAAATCCAATAATTTTATCAATTCATTAAAATTGACTGAAAATAACAACCAAATTCGCAACAAATCTCAGTAATTATTCATCTATTCAAATAATAATAATAATAATTAACAATATATTTCACATGAAAAACTAACTTGTTCATTCAATTAGTTTTACATTCACAAATTCGAGCTACATTGTTTCTGATTAAATTAGGAAGATTAGAAAGAATTTGAAAAATCGGAAACCAATTTTTTAAAAGTTTCTTTTAAAAATTACAGACTCAGAATAGTACATGACAATTAAACCGAAACTCACATTCAGTAAATTTTCAAACAAAAACTAACTACTAAGTAAAATTCTATTGATGAAAAATGTCCAATAAGGTGTTGAATTAGGTGGTGTCAGTAATTTGATTATCAATAAGAAAAAAAATTCAAAAAAGGTTGAAATAACTAAATTCCATCAGTTTTTTCATTCATTATGTTGAGCATGGCGGAATGTGGGATAGAACAAATAGAAGTACTTTTGACCAGTTTCATAAATTTTAGAATTTCTGCATAACCAAATCGCAATTGTATTTTTTTAGAATAAATTTTTTTGCCAACAATCTTTCGAAACAAGTACTTAGGAAAAAACCAAATATGGATATTACACCAAACTGTTATTTCTCACACCTCGACACGAGTTTTGATCACCAAGTAATCATCTTCAAGAGGAAGATTAATCTTCACCAAGTGATCATCATCAAGAGGAAGTTTCATCTTCACTTGGTGATCAAAACGCGTTTTGAGGTGTTAAAATAACGGTTTGGTGTTAGAATAAAAATCCAGCAATATTCATTACTACACGAAAGGTTCCAAATAGCGCATCACAAGTAAACAACCCAAGTACCTATGTTTAAAAAATATATATTTTTTGGCACCAATCTTTTATAACAGCTTAGTTAGGGCATAACATTTGAAATAATAATTTTTTTGACAACAATCTTTCCCAACAACTAATTAGGGCGTAACCAAATCACAAATGTATGTATTTTTCTAGGTGTCTTTTCAAACACTTCTCAAACAATCCAGGTCAAACGGTGACATTGAAATGTCCTGTTCTATAGTGCAATAGAGGAAAGACTTTGGGTAATGTATATTGTACATTAACATCTTTACCGACAGTGCTTGATATACATAATTTTTTAGACAATCAACTAAGGTGGCTATTGCCAATGTCTAATTAGAATTTATGTACATAAGATGCGACACACAAAATATTCAAACAAGAAAAATCACATAATCAATATAGTTACTCATACTTCTGATATGGTATGGAAACAGTTGCTTCAAAATTGAAGATATACACAAAAACTAAAAGTAAATCAGTTCAATAAGATACTTCCAATAAATTTTCCCTAAATTCTTCCGATAATGAGCAATCTTCGCTGAGACTACAATTAGGTAGTGTTGGATCAATTCCTTAATAAAAGTCTCATAAACAGTCCGTCATGGCTATCCAGTAAGTAGTAGCTATCTGGACAATCTTTTTCAAATCCTACAGTGAGTGGACTTATCTTCTTTTAATAATAATTATGTTCATTTTAATTTGGCACGTCCATAAATAAATAAGCATGAAATCTAACACGAGTCACATAATCACTAAGGAAACTCTGTTGGAGTTCACATGATTTTTATAGAAAACCATTTCACTACTCTCAATTTTACCAATAATTTCTGTTTAGATATACATGTATATGAACTTTGGTGGTACTTACTTGTAGAGCGAAAATTATAACAGTGGCCAAACCAATCCAGGAATGAAGACTGTATAAATTTGGTTTTGGAGGAACGACCAAGTTGTGAGAGTCGAAAGCAGCTTTCAGTCCTATAACTGATAAGATGAAAGCAAGACCGTGAAGGGAGGCATGGATAATTTTAAGTTTTATTTTTGGAACATGTCTCAAGCTTCTGTAGACAAGCATTGCTGAAAAGAATTAGTAAAAATAAATAATAGCAGTCAAAATTCTATATTATTTAATAAATAAAATTAATACAAACTTGTAAATAACTATAAGTTCTTTAACAACTTAAAATTGTAAACTAGTGAAATATGTCTGGCGATTAATGAAGCATTGAACACATATTCAGCCTATTTTAAAGATAATTTAAAGAAAATGTATCTGTTACTTATACAGGGCTGAAGTAAATAGTCCGCCTTCTCTTCTGAACGGGTCAAGATATCAAAGTCGCACAAAATTTTTGTAAAAATGAATCATTTTTAGTACTTTTGGTAAAAAAAGCCAATGGTGTGACATCATTTGCCGCAGAGAGGGTACTATTAACTTTTTTTCGAGTAGAAAGGATGGCCTAGTGACCCTTCACCAGAAAGATATTTCAATTCTCTACACAATAACTTTTTCTGGTTCTGAATTTGGATAACTGGTTGCAGAGTTATTGGTGTATGAATTTTATATTCGGAATTTCGTAACTCCGCCATCCAAAGTCAGATTTTTTTAAATAAATGTTCATTGGAAACAGAAATAAATTAGTAACATCTTTTGTATGAATTTTAGACTATGAATTTCGTAACTCCGCCACCC
Organism: Leptinotarsa undecemlineata; assembly: GCA_015342065.1. Lineage (NCBI taxonomy): Eukaryota > Metazoa > Arthropoda > Insecta > Coleoptera > Chrysomelidae > Leptinotarsa > Leptinotarsa undecemlineata. The sequence goes on along the minus strand of WOGP01008911.1, from coordinate 7,453 downwards.
TAAGTCAGATTTTTTAAAATAAATGTTCATTGGAAACATAAATAAATTAACAACATCTTTTGCAATAGGCAAGCGTTTATTTCAAGGGCATAAATACATCTTATAAATAAAAACATTGAGCAAATGTTCAGAATGTTCTTGAATCTCCTGACGGTAAAAGAGTCTATTTTTGAACTCATTTCTAACATTTTATAATGTTTCTGAGGTACTGCTAAAACAAGTTTCGGTAATTCTGTCACTACGTTCCCTTATTTTTGTAGTCAATTTTCTGATTTTATGGGTCTTTTTAACCCCCCCCCTTTCAAACCGGAGTTTATTTGCCAAAGAAATTTCGAAATATATCATACTGTTAAGTATGATATTTTCTCTTCTCTACAGTTCGAACAGTAAATATAAAACTGTAATAGTTGTAACTACCTCCTGTTACAATGTCTTTCTTGTTGTTTATAAGAAATCATTAAAACAAAAAAAGTTTTTGCAGACCAGCCTTTTTTTCTTGTGTGCAATGTATATCAAACAGAATGTGCGCGTCACTATCAAATTTACTAAACTAGAAATATTGGTAAAAATGAGAATTCATTTTCATTATAGTCTACGATTATTACAAGATATACTCAAAACATTTTCTCAATTAACATTAGAATAACTGTTTATTTTGTAATAAAGTCACGTGATGTTGGGATATTCCACTTTGGTGGTTCATGATAATTTTTGATGATAATCATTTATTTTGTGATACTTTGATGAAATAACTTAGTTTTTCCTGGACAAATATATGATACTTAACAAAATAAAAGTTTGATAATATACATTTCCGAAACTATAAATGATGATACTCGATAAGTCAGTTAACACTTGTTTGGAGAAAGGATGAATAAAAATTAAGTCAACATTCAAAATATGTATATATAAAACATGGACATACGTACTTGAGATGAGAATTCACTCTTATTTTGAGTGTGTACGGTATGCAGTAATAATTAAACATTTACAATTAGCACATTATAATACATAAAACATGCTTACTTCACTAGTCTAGGAAACAAAGAAAAAAGCAAAAAATATTGGATGAAACTTACATTGAGAATACAAAAATACCATTCCCAATACCATCAAGAAAGGATGCCAATAAAACTCCTGTGAGGGTGTCTTTTGCCATGCAAAGCCACTTCTGTAGTACAAAATCCAAAAAAGAACCAACGCCAGCAAACCTACTCCCATAGAAGTAGTGAAGGAGTAAAATGTTTGATAATGTCGAACTCTCTGATGTTCTGCTCTAGCCTCCATGTTGTTTCTATAGTAAATGAAAAACTGTTTACAAATATGGTTTTACTTATCAAATGTTTATATTTCTTAGAATATTACATATGAATGACGGCAAATGAATGGTGTTTACCAATCTTTATAGAGCTAATAATAACTGCTGAAAAGAGAAGTTCTGACAGTATTATGATAAAAACTGAGTAACTTCTGATAAGATGTCAGTTGACAACACCAATGTAGTATTTAAAAAATACACTTTCAATTCTTATATGTGATTACAATGACGGTTGATAAACAAACTGAAAAAAAATTTACAAATGAAAATTGACCGAATGAATTCAGAGTCAATTTTCCCTTTTCTCCCTCTCTCTCTATCTCTTTCTCACAAATTTTGGATTTTGCTTCCGTTCAGAAGCAATAAGCCATGTCTACTCGTGGAAGTACAGAAGTCTTGCTGTACTCAATATTGCACTCCTTTTTATATTGCTTCATAAATTTTCGTAAATATGGCACGTCTTTAGACAGCAGACATACACTTATGATAAAACTATCACTACACAGATAAACTTAAATTGCTTGCATGTGCTATGACGCCGTTTCCTTTCGCTTCCTCGCCAATGAGAACAGTCACATTCAATTAAACATGGAAAAAAGTTAAATATTTATTATAAAATAATTCTTTCAAAGAATTAAAAATTAGGACTACTTTTGTATCCATTCCCTTATTTGATAGGTCAACATCATCATAAGTGATAAGTAGAATTTGGAGTCTCTGAAATGAACTGAATCTATTGAAAAGTTTTCCCCACCAGAACAAGAATTCTGTTGACGCGCATTTCGCTAACCAAGTTAGCATCATCAGGAGATAACTAAAACTACTGTAGTTTCATCTTTTTTTTTAAGAATAAAACAAAAAGGAGAATTCTATGACATTCACTTGCGAACCCCTGAATCGATACTGTCTCATGATGATGTAGCTTTTGAAACGGATCCGTTATTTTTGATTACGCAAGTAATTACACATCCATTCTAAAACTTCGTGGCAATATCGAATTGAGATATTTTTGTAGGTAGTATTTTCCTATGAATCAAGAATGGTAAATACTCTTAAAACATTTTGCTAATATTTATATGTTCATTCATACTTGTCAATAAAATCAATCCGTATTTATTGTATCAAATTGAAAAATAGTTAACTACCAACGACCCCAGAAGTTTGTTGTACCCATAGCAATGTTAGAAGGTCGATAATAATGATATTTAGTTCATAACTGTTGCTAACTTTCTTCATTAATAATGATGGTGTTTTTTGCATACATTTTTTTGTTTATTCAATGGATATATTGTGGATCTTAACTTGAAGTTCAATCTTTAAACCCATCTGATGAAGGATTTTCTACACCATTATGGTTAGACCATAATAATTCAATGACATTTTAGGTTCATCTTCCCGACTAAGGCTGATTTGCTAAGAATTGCTTCGTTAATTAACATCCTTTCAACACTAGTTTTGGTTTCATTTTACATTCAGTTTAATAAGTTATTAACTTTAAAATATTCTTTACAATATGTTTGTTTAACCTTCAGTTGTGCAGCACCCAAATAGAAACCCTACTTTTTCCACCAGAAGAACTGAATCTTAAACAGCCTCTTTTTCTATGTAACAATTTTAAGAGTTTTAGCTATCTGGCATACTCATGATTCTACTGCTGTGATATGATAGAAGAGAAGAAACAAACCAAAGTTGTTCTTTATGAAATTTTTTGCTTGCTAAAAATACGACTATCGAGATGAATAAATAAATTGAAAGGGGTACATGTTTAGGAAAGATTGATTTTTGAGAAATTATTTTCTTTTTTTCTTCGAAAAGTTTCACACTTTTTTATATAAAGATGGAGAAGTAGAAAGCCAAAACCTTTATTTCCCAAAAAAATTAAATAAAATTGTATATATAGAGTCTGAAAAAGTTGAAAATACAATTTTTATACAAAAGTAAAATATGCTTAGTTTAAATTAAAAACCGAAAGGGGTATATTATTGAATTGAATCAGTTTGAATATTTTTTTTTGTTTTACACCTACATTTTACATAAGGCATACCCAAACCCATTATTCTGAATACCTTTAACTATCGCCTCTGATTAGGTAATCAATGTCAGAAACTTTTAAAGATTTCACAGGTTAACAATGTTAACAATAAGTAGTTCGCACTTCTAGTGATATTTCTTTTATGGTTTACATAATTATTTTTTTCAAAATATCCTTATCATTTAGCAGTGGATTATTTCAATTTTGACATCTTCACAAATACAACATAAGGTTGAGGCCCATAAAACTGGACATTTTGCCCAATCCATTTTTTTAAATTATCAAATGAAACTATTTCTTTGCTTTTCTGGCAAATTAGGCTTGGCATCCTTCTTGCTGGAAATATGTATCACTTCTGTAATGTTACAGTTGTTAAAAATGATCAGAAAAAAGTATTTAATTTCCTCCTAAAGCCTCATCTCTATTCACATACAAAAATCCAACCTTTTGCTATCATCTCCTTCTTCTAGCGTGTATGAATGGGTTTGTCAGAAATTATCTTATTTGCTTTAAAATAATTTGAAGTGATTTTCTGGGTAGAATTACTGTAAAAGTGTTCATTGTAGGATTTTCTTACTTATTTGAGGCTATTAAGAATCTTATTCAACTTACTGACCATGTTGCTACAGATTAATTCATGGAACTTTTCAATAACATATTCCTGTGAAAAACATCCATAAGTGTAACATGTGAGTTTTTACTCATTTTTTCTCACAAGCATATACTTACAGCTAGGGTCATTAACCTCATGTTCTGGATGGGCTTTGATAACAACTCCTGGAGATATCTATAGAGAATCATTGCTATTTGTAGCTTCGCCAGTCATGTAGAGTAGCAGATATACTCTTTTGTTAACATTTTGAAGTACTTAATGAAATCTTTAGAAGATACTGAAAATGACATTTTGCTTGACACTGACAAATAATTTATTTCAAAGGTACCTAGTCAAAGAATATACTTAAAGGTATACAAAAACAAATGTACCTACATCTAATCAACTTTGAAAAAGGTATATAGCTACCCAAACCAAAGATTACACCAATTAAAAAAAAACGTGAATTATTTTGAAATAATTTTCTTAAATGTCACAAAATAGTGCTGTATTCAATCATTTGAAAATATTCACTATCATCACTGAGAAAGGAACCAGTTGCAGAGGAGTAATTGAAAAAAATAACCCCAATAATATTATGATTCCTATGGTCTCTCAGGTAATCTCGGAAACATCTGTACATACATTTCATCGATTTTAAGGAGAAAAATGAATATGTACCTTCAATATAATTAAAATTATAAATACCTTACGTTAGCGACTCTTTTATGATAAAGATTATTTAGAATTTTTTTTTAATGAACATTCAACTACCTCAGAAATCCAACAGATTGTTCTCGATGTTCTGCTATAAGAGGCTCGGAACTCATTAGCGGTAAGAAAGTACAGTCAACAGGTGATAAAATCAATAAAATTCACCCCCACTCTTTTCAGAATTATTTGAGAAAGTTATGTTCACTATGCTGTTTAATCATTTATCAAGTATATGGTTTCGGGAAAATTTAGCCAAGGTTTCAATTATTAACCATCAACTGGCTGTTTTGTTTTTTTTTGTTAGGTATTTAGCGATCTACTATGACTACACTTTTTTTTATTTTCTCAAGGTTTCCAACATAATTTTTTCTCACTTACTAATCATAAAGCACGTATAAAATAGGTGTTCTTTGTTACTAATCGGGTCACAAAAAAATCAGAAGGGACTCTCCGGGATGCCAACTTCAATCTAAAGAAGTCAATTTTGATGACCTTTGCTATTTTGTATAAAGGAAGCACGAAACTTGTCATTACTCCATCGTTGTTATCGAAGAGATCGGGCCCAGAGTATCAAATAGTTTGAGTGATATTCGGGCCTCTGACTGTTCTAATCTCAGAATACCTTACAAAAAGGACACTCAACTGGTGGCATTTTGTTTTTGATGTTGCCGGCACAGTTTTCCGTGTATAAGTTACGGAATTCTATGTTCAGAGTCAAGATCTGTGACCTATATTCTGTGTCAGAGGTTTATAATGACATTTAGCGCTTAATTCAAATTATTTGAAACTCATCGGATATATAATTTTATTGCAAGTGGAGTTCATTATTTCCATCACCTAAATTTGAATTTGTGATAAAGGAAACTATTTATTGGTGAAAAGTACCTATCTGAATCATTAAAATGTTCAATTATTAAGAAAATATAATTTATAAAAATGCTATAAAAATCATATGAATCTCTTCATCTAGGTATGTGAAATACAAAATTTTCTTCACTCTTCAATTACAAACACTAGTTGTGTGTTTTCTCAAAACAACAGAAGAGCGACTGAAGTACATTTAACAATCACCCGTTCAAAAAATCCAAATTCAAACCAAATTCCTGAAAAACTAGTGAAACTTATAGTTTCCAGATACATTATCAGAAAAAGTTGAAATAAATCATTCTAGGTATCCATATTGAAACGGATGTAAATAAAAGAAGACTTTATGTAATATATTACGTATTTATATTTCGCGATTACATCATTTATCCAATTAGCGATAAAGTTGAAATATTTCAACTCCTTTGCAGTCATTTCATTTGCAGAAATTTTGCGAATTTCAGACAAAATAGCTGTGAATATAATCTTGTCCAGGGTTAATATCCTGAACATATGTCTTGTTCTTCCTAGGGCCCAATTCTTGAGATCATGCGGAAATCATAACATCTCCGTAAAACGTCTGAAAACGTTATTCCTGAACACCATATGACCACTCTCCATATACCATATAATATAGAATTAGTCCAACGAGAAGATTTGGCAGCGTTGGATGAGAAGTATGTCTACTGCAGGATTCATCAGGATTCTTACATTACGAACAAAGACCATTACGAATCATGTATCTACCGTAGAACTGTAGGGGAAACTCGTTAAAATGACTCGAACATAAACATATTATAGTTCAGTTTCATTTAATTTTTTTTGAAGATTTATCTTAGTTATATAAACGTGAAAAATTAAAATAACTTCCAACTCATTTTCGTTTATTTATTTGTCCTTCAATACACGTTCGTTTCAAATGGAATTGAAATTGATTCACACAACTCATTGCTGAACAGGTCTTTCTGCTGCTAAGTCAGGATTATTTCTGTTTATTCTGTCTTAATTTTTTAGACCTTCATTATTATACATTCCAAAATAAAAGTATTAGTATATCATTTTCATCTTCAATCTAGGAATACCATTTTCTATACACATATTATTACACAAAACTGTATAATCTCTGTACAATTTTCTAGTTAATTGTCTAGCATATATGGTGTACTATAAAGAATGCATTTCATTTTCTATAAAAATTTCGTCTTTCTATTAGCAATCTAGCAGTAATAAGGAATATATTGAATCGCCTGGTATGAATAAATATTTGATTCAATATATTTTCATATAATCAAGTTGCCCTAACATGCTTGTATGTCCACAAATTCGCCCAAAAGATAAAAAATCATGTCTATCTCTATATATCTGCCTATAAGATTTACAATCTAGCTGAACATTAATCGAATGGTTCCCTTTTCTATCAACGTAAACTGCCTCCGGCATCATCCACCGTAGTGCTGTAGGTGAAGTGAATAAATTGCAATATGTGTGCAACCAATACATCCAATCACCTCTGGAAAATTACCTTTATCGTAAACATTGGAAAATAGATTTTTTTTCATATGTGATGGAATCCATAACGTGGGGTGTCTTCTAAAACACGCGTGAAAACACTTCATCCATACCGCCAAAATTTTCACACTGCAAGCAGTGAGAATAAAGAATACCTAAATACTTGAATGTTTCAACATCTGTAATCAACCAACAACAAAACCATGCTTAAAATTTGAATGGAGTTGATAATTGTCAACCTGGTGTTTATGTCATATTCCAATATTAGGTACTGATCCATATTCGAAGATTATGGTCTGGACGATATTTACAATTCGGTGTGGAACCATATGAAACGGTCGTAGACCTAGACGACAGACGACAGATTCAAGATAAACTCACTTAAAATATTTTTTAGGTGTTTATGAATAGAGACCCTTCTATT
>WOGP01008910.1:0-10980 GCA_015342065.1 Leptinotarsa undecemlineata | reverse complement strand
ACTGCAGTAACGTTAGTTACAATTAAAAAGTGGTATAAAACATAGAAATTTTCATTTCTCTTTTCATTATGATCTCCTACTACGTAGTAACGGCTACATCTATCAATTTATAGTTAGAATATAATGAAAGGCAGCATCGCAAGGTATTAATATCAGCACTTGTTCTAATTATACTTTCCATATCAATGTTCATAAATAATAATATTTATATGTAATCAATGTATATGATATATTCATAACAGAATTCAACTGCATCTTTTTCTTTTATTCATGATAAAACTTCTTTGAAAAGTGAGTAATCATGTTTTGTTTATTGCTATTTTGACGAAAAAATCATGTTAAAAATACTTTCAGTACTAGTGTTAAATATATTTTCAACAGGCTACTTTGTAAACATCATCTTTTAATACACTTCACAACAATAAAATGTCACGTTTGATGAAAGTTGTGCAAAAAGAGTTAACATTCCGATTTTTAAAAATGTGCATGCTTTTGTTCGCAATTATATATCGCAATCAACTATGGAAATTGCAATGCAACAGTTGCTGCTACAGCACATTTATTGTCTGAAAAATCAAACTGTAGGTACGAAAATGTTCATAATTGATTCCTAGATGGAAAAATGCAAAACTATCACAGAGGATGTACTATTAGCCCAAAAATTTTAAACTTAAATTTGTCTCAATGTTTTGTTATTCTGCACAGTTGCCGAAAAAAATGGTGAATACAATACGTCCGAAAACAGTTTTTTGGACTCGCTAACTTTCAGGACTCGTCCCAGAATTTTGCCTACTCATACTACCACTTTCACTATATTTGTAATTTCTCACTGAGAGTTATTTATAATTATTCAAAAAATGTCTGTGCCAACGATAGAAATTTATACAAAATGTTGTTAATTTTCTTCTGTACTTCTTTTGGTGCAAGATATTCGTACTACAAGATAGTATTCTATCAAATGAGTCAATCATGTTATGCATAAACTGGATTGGTATGAAATTCTAATCTTGGAGTATGTCAGAATTGATAGAAATTCAGTCGAAGGTATACTTTTTCAACCACTAGTTATACAGTCTCATCCCAGTGAGCTACTGGCCAATAACCGGCTCAATCGATAAACCATCATCATGGTTAAAAAGCGAATGGACTTTTTCAAAAAGAAAGCTTTACCTGCTGGCAAGATATTTGGCCTTGTTTTCCCAGGGATTTCATGCTATAGTATAATTCCATAATAGTACACACTAAATTCTCAGAACTATTATTGCATTAACATTGTTGTTGAGGTTGTGGTTCTATATATTTTATCATAATTTTCCCTCATCTGTTTGGTATAATTTCCGTACGCCAGTGCAAAAGACAGATTGAGCATTTGATGCCTACTATTTTCGAATTATGATATAGGAATGAAGCAATTCGTATTCAAAAAAACTTTATTGTGTGATTTTCACTTGAAGTGTTTGTTGAATACATTATCATGGATCTTCATCAAGTATCGGCCAATTCTATCACATTCTTGAAGCAATTCGATTTATTGGGAACGCTTCATTGATGATGATCTGACCAACTTCAGAAGCGTTGCAGATTGGAGACTTTTCGCTATTTGCAAGGAGCAATAAACATATTTGATCCATGTGAATTACGACAAAATAATAATTTTTGTTATTTTACAAAAAAAGATAGAAAACATATTTTACTAAAATCTCAATATAGAAACATAAATGAACGCTTTCTTCATTGAACATGAAAATTTGTACCAGTTGATCCATGTCAATAACTACTTCATTGAAACAGACCAACAAATACTAAAACATGAACAAAAGCGTCCCGTTTTCACCAAAATAAACGGTAATGACTTGAATATGAATATAGAACGGGTGCGTTCAACTATTTCAAAATTGAGGTTTCTTCGTTCGTGGAATATTCATAATTAGAAATGTAGGCTGACAAAACTCTGAGTGTGATATGAACATGGATTTTTTTATTACTTATGTAATTCCTATTATTTGTTGTTTCACTTGTACAAAAAATCATCCTCAAATGTTATATACAGTGTGTATAAGCCAAATAAAATAAATTCATCATTTCGGTTACGGTACATATTTTAACAAAATACCGAAACGAGTCAAAGTTTAATTATAATTTGATATACTTAACGGAAAAATGCTACCCCTACCTTCAACGCCCATACAATAATAGATACAACCCCAAATTTTTTGAATAGGAAGTAATACATCCTATTACTTGTAATACATCGTTTGGAAGGTTTCTTCATTTTCTATTCAAAAATGTTAGCTTTCAAGTTCATTGTAACAATTAAGATGAAATAAATTAAAATCATGTGGTTACTGAAATTCGATAAAATATACTCAAAACTTATTGCAATATACTCAAAAGTTCCCTCATCTCATTGCAATGTTCTGTTTATATGGTATCCTTTAAATAACTGTAGATAATTTTCGTGGCAACGTGAGTTTAAAATCCCTTGTCAACTTATTTTGTGTTAAAACATTAGTTGTCAGTAATTTAATTTGAGTTTGAAATTCGTTAACTTCAAGTCTGACAAATGGTTAGATGAACGGAAATGCATGAAATAACAGTTTTACAAATGATTGGTAACGGAGATAAAACTCGAACAAAAGAGGAAGTAGCTCGCCTATTTTGTTAGTAAAACGTGTGACAAAAGAAAATATTTTTGTTCTGATGTGGTTAAAATATTTTCGGAGAATTTCTCAAAAATTGTAAGGTCTCCTTTCTACTATGCTCAACTCTCACAGGCCCGGAATATAGGAACCACAAATTAAATAATTTTCGGATTACCTCAATGAGGCAGAGTGATTGAACACTTGTATTGTGCAACTCTATTGTATAAGCAGATTTCAAATTAGTCTAATCTCATAGAATAAATATCGATCAAAAAATAAATATATAATAATGAAATGACTTCGGATTAATATTGATACATAATGATAACTTCATATGCATATGTCAGTGAAGAATGTAATTGTTGCAATAATTTATTCATTCAGTTTTTCTAGAAAAGTGTGAAGATTATTTAAAATATATTTTTTTGATGAATTTCTTGAAAGATTTTTTATTTCTTTTATACTGGAAGGAAGACGATTGAATGCTTCTGGTGGAATATATATTGAAAATCTCTGGCACTTATAGTTCTATAGACATGTGAAGAATAGTTCTGATGTTGCTTGTATTTGTAGGCGTGTATACATAGGCTATGAAAATATAGAAATGTCATGTCACCAACATCTTCATTATAAAGTGTTGTTGTTTGATAACGTTTTGTTTTTCTATATATTATTCTCAGAATATAATTTTCAATGACATTTAGTTTCTGTAGTGCATTTTTGTATATTCCAACCCATACTAGAATATCATGACGAAAGTGTGATTCGGCCAGTGATTTGTCAATAAATAAAAGTAAATTTCCAGAAAGGATATCTCGTAATTGATAAAATTTTTGTACTCTTTTCCACTTCCTTTGTTAGGAATATGTCAATATGGTGAACTTATTTTAAGTTTCTATGTATAATTTCTAAGTACTTGATTTCTTTCACCTCTTTCATTCCATTTCCTTGTTGATGTTATTAATTTTTATACTACTGGAAGTTGGTATATTAACTTCCATTGTAGAGAATGCATTGCAGCTTTTGCCATTAAACCGCATGACGGTATCGTCCGCATATGACACTACTTTTGCGTTTGTTGATGAAGATAAGAATGCATTAATGTTTGTTGAAAAGAGAATAGGTCCAAGTACAGTGCCCTGCGGTAATCCTATTTTTATCGTTCTTATATCACTTATGGTGTTATTCAGTTCAAGTATTTGTGTTCTATCTGAGGGATAACTGCGAAAGATATTTAATACTGTTCCTCGTACTCCATGACATTTCAGTATATGTAGGAGTTTTTCATTATTCACAGTATTGAATGCCTTCCATTAATCAAGAAACACTGCACATCAGCATCTAATTTTTCAGTTACTTCTGTTAGGATCGAGCAAATTGCATCACCATAGATTCACCATTTCTAAATCCAAACTGCTGTAGGTGGATGATATTGTTTGAGTCTAGAAAGTATACTAACCGATGTTTCAAACATTCCTCAAATATTTTTCCAAAATTACTGATAACACTATCGATTCGTGGTTCAAATCATTCTTCAACATTTTGTAACAGTTAATATTTGCTGTGTTATTTGTACATTATTGAGTAATGAAAATTTCAGGCATAGTTTCTATTTTATGTGAATTTGAAGAGCTCAACTCTCCAGTTTTCCTGTTCTTAAATTGAAATATACATACTTTTGTTTCAGTGAATTTTATCAAAGGTCGTAATCATTGGGTGCAAGCTAATATGCCAATATGACAAAAAAAGATGTAGGCATATATGCTTTGTTACCCGAACAAAACCAAAAAGGTCGTTAGTATTTTTACAAAATTCATAACTTCGATCCTAACTTTTCTCACTTCGTACTTCACACGCAGATTGCATTCACCTAGACTGTGCTGTACGACACTTCAGACAGACTTGAAGTGAAGATTGCAGGAGCGCTTGGCTGTATATTCGAGTGTTTCAGTTTGCCGTTGTATAAAAGAGTCGATATTTACTCGCTCTCAAATTATAAGAAAGTAGATTGCGAAAGCAGAGTTCAAGTGGTTTATTATAGTCGTAGTTACCTCCTGGCAAATAATTAAAACGTTGCTGGACCTTTCGTGATATGTTGTGATTTCATATGTTCCACGGAAAAGTGGTTTCTTGAAATTCAGGTCTTAGGTGATTCAAAGTTTAGATTTTCTGAATAGAAAAGAATTGGAACATGGAGAAAATGAATAAAATGTTACTGAAACATGGTATCATCAATACATTCCATTACATTGAAAGAGATTTTCTCTAACGGACATATTTTGAGATGAATCAAATGTTACCATCGATTTTCCTCTATGAAGTTTTGATATGAGCAATTACTCATCAGACACTCTGAAATCTCTTTGTTAGGATCTTTATGTACCATGAAACCTTAATTGGACCTCTCACAGTGGACATTTCCAAGTCAATTTCATCAAAATTCGAAGGAAGAGGTGTATAATCTTTCCTATGAAAAAGTAAATCGTACCATTGGGATTATTTCTTCATCCATAATGGATGTATTAACGAATATACCGACTACAGCGAGATGGCAGTCGGTTAGCGGTATTTTGGGAAATAATAGGATTCATATCCCAAGGTTTTTTCGAATGGAATTGTTATTTCGAAAAATATCAAAAAATGGAAAAGACAAATTTCATTGTATTCGAAGTGTACTATGACGATGTAATAATAAATATACGATATAAACGTATTGTGTCTAGATGGCCACCATCAACTTTTTTTTTTAAATACGGACCTATCTTTTTTATTACAGATATTGATAAAGCAATAAATTCACAATTTTAGGTTACATTATATTTGATGTTTTATAGAGTTTCATTTGAAATAACTACCATCATCTCTGACACCAATTTTAAATTACGATCATGTCGTTACTTCTTTGGTGAATTGTTTCGATTTCTTCAAAATATATTTCAGACAACACAATGAATTCATCAGGTAGAAAGTAACCAAAATATCAGTTTTTGGTCAAAATTCCTTTGTTGTATAATTTGGTATGATGAAATAGCATCTCAATTCATTCACCATCTTAAAAGCGTAGGTTTTTCTTGGTTTCTATGGCAGAAAAAATGGAAGCGTTGTTGATATCAGTTGAGAACTGTGAGACGTGTATGAAAATATCAAAGATGTATTCAAATGATGAAAGGACTGATATGCTATTTAGTTATGCAAAATCAAATAGAAATACTCTTTTGGCAAGAAATATATGTATGTTGAGCTGTACCCGAATCGGGGTATTCCGAACATCCAAATGTTTAGATGATTAGAGAGATATTTGAGGGACTATGGTGCATTTGACACAAAGAAAACAAGAAAATCTGTGGTTTCTGGAAGTGTGAGGAATCAAATGGATGTTGGGTGAGCAAAAGTTACCAAATAAAAATTTACACAGTGGAAACGTTTTTTTTTAATTTAGGATTGGTCAGTTACAAAAAGTATGCTAATCAAGATTGTTCTTTACGAAAAATTGCCCACGAAATGGAAATTTCTATAAAATTCACAAGAACTATTTTGAAAAAGAACAAATATAAATGCTGCAGAATACGCAAAGTTCATCACCTCAATGAAAGGGATTACGGAAGGAGACTACGATTTGCGAAGTGATTAAGACGTAGAAATAAGGAAGTTGGAAATATTTGTAAAAAAATAATATGGACGGACGAATGAAAATTCCCCAACAATGATTGGTTTAACAGAAATATCCATTATAAGTGGAATAGTACAAATGAACATTTACATAGAGAAACCAATTTCCACGAACGGTTCGGAGTAAATGTTTGGTTGGGAATTGTGGGAACAAACATCCTTGGCCCTTTCTTTTACGACGATCATTTGAATAGTGAAATATATCTTCATTTTCTATTCAATAAATTCCATGGCTACTGAGATGAATTGCCACTGAATATGTTCAACAGGACGCCGCTCTTTCCCATAATTCAGCAATAGTAAAGGAACATTAAGATGCAATATTCCCAAGAAAAAGGATTGGAATCAATGGACCAATTAACTGGCCAGCGGGATCCCCAGCGCTTAGTCCTTTAGAGTCTTTGTCTGGGGATAACGTTTTTTCTACATCAAATACAGATATCAATCATTTCAAACAAAAAGTAAGAGATGCATGTATTAGTATTACACCTATTATTACAACACAGAAATTGTCTGGACCGACAACTTATGTGCATTCAACAAAGAGGTCGTCAATTCGATCGTTTAATGTAGATTGCCATGTAGCTTTGATTTGCCGTATTGGTTTCATTTTCTCCAAAAGTTCATGAAAAAATAAATTATTTTTCTTTTTGATTGTTCTCACTGATGATGGTGATTATTTCAAATGAAACGTTATAAAGATATCAAATATGATATAACCTTGGATTGTAAATTTATCGCTTTATCAATATCTGTGTTAAAAAAGACAGGTCCGTGTTTGAAAAAAAAGTTGATTTTGGCCATACTGACACGAAACGTATTATCGAATATTTATTATTACATCGTCATAGACTTCGAATACAACATTTTTCTCTTCCATTTTTTGATATTCTCCGAAACAACAATTCCAAAAAAAAAACGAAAAACAGCATTTTAGGTTTTCCCCGTATAACTCGAGGAGGGCGAGAGTCCGCGTAAATTTTTTCGACCATTGTATTGTTCCCGATGACAGTTACCTTTTTTCCCATTTGAATCGTCTTCGTATCTGTTATGGTTCAGAATATAGCATGTTACCACCCTCCCTTTTTTAATGAATTATCTCTTTCTTGTTATTTTCTATATTTTATTATCTATATTTGCTACTGTATTTCATTTTTCCAGATCTTAGTTTTTTTTATATTTCATATTTTCAGGTTTCTTCTAGGTATATGTATATGTTTAGGAGAATAACCATTTTTTGTTTATATCACCTGCCTGAATGTTCTACCTGTATGCCCTGTATGCTGGGTTTACTGTGTATGTACATGTTCAATGATTAGATCTGATTCACCAAAAATTCGTTCATGTAGATTTGTGAAATGCCACTTGTTGGTTTTTGTAATATCAGTTTTTTTATCATCCAGTGTTTCTGTGTATTGTTTTGATTTCTCTAGTTCTTTACTGAGAGAGCATTTGTTCTTATGACCTTTTCTTCATTTCTGTTTGTGGTATTTGGATTTCCTTATAACTTATCATTAATTTAGAGTAGAATTAATGAAGTAGAGTATATATTTATATAAGTCCTGTTTTTCTTCTCTTGTTTATTTTACCCGAATAACTTAACCATAGTGGAATAAAAACCAAAAGGTTTCACACGTTATTCAGTAATGTGACAAATAAGTTACTTTTCATTGCCTTCTGCCATCCACTTGCAATTGCAGGAAGTTTTCCGAGTGAAGCGACAAAAATGTAACCAACTTGAAATCTGGTCTGCTAAAATACACTTGAAATGTCTAACTATTTCAAAGTAGAGTTAGTATAGGTCTTTTTATAATGTGTATTTTATTATCCAAAATGTTTCAAGTAGTTTGACTATGATGGAATAAAAAACGTTTTCTTCACTTGTTATTTTCAGTAATGTAACAAATTAGCCGTTGTCTTTCCTCATTGTCTTCTGCAATTGCAGAGATAAAAATCGCTTCACTAAGCTTTCAAAGTTAAGCGACAAAACATTTCCAGTTATCTATTTTTTATGGAGTATTAAAAAATATTTTAATGTGAGATTTCCATTTGACAGTTTCCCAATACAATAGCATCTTCAGTTTTCACAATACTGACTAAAAAATTTTGTGTCAAATCTGAGACACAAAATTTGTATAGTCAGTAATGTGACCCTTTGACGCTATTGTATAGCGAAACATGTGTCTCAGTTTTGACAATGTAACCTTTTTGATGGTCGAATTAGTTACAAATGTTTTTTGGGTGATATTTTATCATAAGTCTATGAATCAATAGCAAAACCCAATTCAAAAATTTTTACAAATAAAATGAGTGGCTACTAGAATGGGAAATGTCTAATTTCAAATCTTGGGATGCCAAACCAAAGTCTATATGGAGTAAAGGCTCGGTAACACATTTTTAAATTGCTAAACAGAAGTAGAAACTCTCAAAATGCCTAGCATCAGATACATATTTTTGATATGCTTTAATCAACAGTCAGAACTCCTGGATATTGACATTCAACTCACTTTGCGAATCATATACATTAGAAGATGAAAGAGTGACAAATTGGTATGCCTTTCATCAAACAAAATTGTTAACAAAAATAATAGACTACATGAAGAAAAACTAGAAGTTTAAAAATAAACTTGCAAACCCTAAAGGAAAATTATCTGATATTTAATAATTTTTAGATAATAAGGAGCTGTACTCTATGCTATTAGAAAAGTACAAGCTGAATTTTGTTTGTACAATTCAGCTACTGGAATATCCTTTTCTGTTTTCACAAACTTTGATTATTCTTTCTATAGCCAGTTTTGTTTGACGATATCTTGGGAATCTGAAGTGCTCAATTTATGGAACTGCAAAAGAAAAAATGAATACCTCTCAAAAATATACCCCTTTCAACTGCTCTAGTCATTCTGATAAAATGATTGATCCAAGGTATCCAGGTACGATATTATCATCTCTAGTTCTGCCACGTTTACATTCATAGAGTTTGAGTAATTCTGTTTAATTTACTTTCATTGATATATGTTATTACAATTATGCTACATCACTTCAATGTGGACAAACACAAAAAAAAGAAAGATAGAAATAGAAGAACCACTACATATAGTAATATTCATAAAACTAAAATCTACCATATAAGTAAGTACAACCTGACAAACTTTAAAAAAGAAGTTGACAAAACTATTCATTTAAGGCTGGCAATGAAAAATATTAACTAGAAAACAGTAGAGGCAAAGTAGAAATGAACAGTCTTATATCACAGAGTTAAGACAAACATGGACGTTGATTTGAAGAATAGCAAAGCAAAATAAATTGATATTAAGAAAAGTAGAGACTTAAAACGCAAATGAATAGTTAAACAGTTGATAATGATGAAAAAATAAATACAGGAAGAATGAACTGAGGGAGGAATGCAAGACAGAATGAAAAAAATGGCTATAAGATAAATGGAACCCCAAACTATAAATTGACTATGATGATCCCAAAGGCCTGGAGGAGCAAAAAGATGAAGAAGAGTGATCATATTTCCCCTTCATTTCAACAGAAACTGTATTAATTGTTATATGACATAAAAAAGTGAAAATAATAAACAATATTAGGTTATATACTATATTCACAAAAATATGACCATGGTCAAAATAATTCTTAACATACCCTTTTTTTGAATTCCAGCACTCTTTCTGGCAGCATGGTGAAGAATATTTTTATTGCCACAGTTATCAGTTTCAAAGTGAAATCAGTGACAGTCACAATCCACAATAAATTCCAAACTGATAAAGGGTGAATAAAATTTCTTATCAAAATCAAGTTCAAAATGATGTTAAAATTCTGGATATCAGAAAATTCATAATGTATAAATATCAAACACACCAAAATATATAATAACTCTACGGCCAATGCACGAATACTTCTTCTATTCCTCTTGATTGCTTCTTTTTTCACTGCTGAATTAGAATGAGCAAATGTAATGAAGAGCATTATTATAATAAATATTCCTTGGTGATAATCATACAAACATTTGGCAAGCAGTATTAGAATAAATGGAACATATTTTAACAAAACTATTATCAACTGTTGAGCCTCAATTACAGTTTGCATTCTGTCAGGATCATCTGAGTTGTTGTTGTCAGCATTATTGGGATTCTCTAACACATTTGGATTGACAATTTCTTGAACAACATTATCTTCTGCAGAACCTGAGACATCTAAGTTGATATAAAAACTATCGTTTGCTGACTCATTGAGTGAATGGCCAGGCACAGTTAAATCAGATTGGGGCCTGTTCAAAAAACTTGTAACACCAGCATTAACATTGCGAGCAGTTTCTACTAGAGGTTCTATCTCTCTTATCACATTTGTTAAACTATCTCTTAGGTGTCTGGCTCCTTCTACAGTTCTATGAAAGGATGCAGGTGCTGATAAAGAAGACAGAGTGCTACTTGAATGAGAATCAAGAAATGTTCTTAATTGTGTTGATGTCAACTCTTCAGAATGACTGCGATGAAATTGATAATTTGTGTTACTATCATTTTGATTGTGTGCCATATTTATTAAATTCACCAATAATCATTTCAGTCTTTCAAAATAGTGTTCCTTCTGGCCTAAACTATTTACAAGATATCTGAAGTTTTTTATAATAATTGATACCTTTTCTGACACAAAAACAACACTTTGTTCT
>WOGP01008909.1:0-10980 GCA_015342065.1 Leptinotarsa undecemlineata | reverse complement strand
ATCTATAACAAAGCATTCAAAATGCTCGGATTCATAAAAAGGAATACCCGCCGTATTACAGAATATGTTGCTATAAAATCATTATACTTTTCACAGGTTCGGAGTATTTTGGAATATAATAGTGTTATTTGGTGTTCTCTTTATGCTTGTCACTTCACCTAATATATTATAATTTGGAAACTTGGCCTACCCTACTTTGGATTTAACTCGCAAATGAGGCTGTCTGTATTAGATTTATTGTCATTTGAGAAAAGACAAACTTCTAATGGTTCTATTCCTTCATAAAATAATAAACGTCCACTACAATTGTTTAGCCATTTCAGATCACCTTTGCCTTTCTGTTAACTCAAGAACTTTAATAAGTAATCACATTTTTTCATTTGGGTTGCGATTCTACAAGACTAACTATGCCTCGATGGCAATTAATTGTAGGCTTCAGAAATATCTCAATACATATTTTTCAGAACTTGATCTTTTTCATTTGTCACATTAAAATTCAAAAAATGGCAATCAAACGACTTCATCCAGCGGTTGTTCATTAAACTTCTGAATAGTCGTTTATTATTTCTTTTAATGTTCATAACTTATTCTAGTGTTTGTACATGTCTTTTTTTTTAATTTGAACTCCTTTGGCTTGCCATTTGAATATTATTACAATTATGTAATGTACTACATGACAAATGAAAATGCATACCTTTATTTATTATGAAGTAATAACTTGACTCCAGGATTTGTTTGCACATTGATATAACATTTGGGACTTTGTTACAATTCTGTAATGTATTTGACATAGTTACGTGTTGTTTTATAATTTAATTGATCAATAGTGTTGAATGTCTTTATGCTTATTTTTGTCTATTTCATATTTTTTCTTCTTTATGTTCCATTTCATATTTTATTAATAATTTGTGGTGTACTGGACTAATAAAAATAAATAGGTTTATTTATTTTCAGGCAATTACTCTAATGCTTGACTGGTTTCTACAATTGAAACTTTCTTGATGTACCATCTGGGATTTTATAACAATTTTGTAGTGTACTTGACCGATAAATAAATAAATAAAACCTTTATCTTGTCTTGGCTCTCCTGGGATCTTCCATTGGGACGATTGGACTTTGGTTTCGATGTCATAACCATATACCAATGATTCGTCATCAGTAACGATCCTTTCGAAGCAAATTTGAATCGCCGTTGATGTCATTCAACAATTTCTGAACGATGCTCATGCGATGGATTTTTTTGGTTCAAATTCAGCAATATTGGAAAGAATTTCGCTGCCACACGCATAGAAAAATCGCCATTCGAATGCACGTAGCCCGCGAAATTGGAACATTCACCTTATTTTTTGAACACTCCACGTATAACAACAAGAAATGTTGAGTTGGAAATACCCTACTTATCTTTTTCGCGCGGAAATTTCAATTCGCCCAGTCGTCACTAGAAATACCCGAACAGATTTTCGATTCCACTGAAGCGTGGTTCGCTGATTCACAGTAGTATATTATTAACACATTTGAAAACCAGTTTCTGCAGAAGAGACAGTCAACGCGCACATCAAAATAACATTATCAACACTGTTTGAATGTTATTCTGCGGCGGTTTCGGTATCAGTAACACACAAACTTCGTTTCAGTAAACATTATTGCCGTTCCCAAGTTGTATTTTTCAAAATGAATGAATATGCTCCTCTGAATCCTCAAATCGCTAACGGAGGAAAATTAAACGGTACTGACAAAACGAACGATTATTCATCAATGGTTTTACTAAGTGAAAGTGCGCCGATAGCGGAGTCCGAACTGGACGATGACTTGGACGACAGGCAGGTTTCATCTCAACCTTTCCCAGGAGTTGATGACGGTTTCTTTGATAATAAAGACGAAAACCCCAAGACAGACGTGGAAACGATAGATCCAACGCATCCGGACACCCCGAGAGTTAACGGGACGAACGATCCCAAGGAAACAGACGATGATTGGCCTAGTTTTATTCCTTCCTTAACACCAAGAATGGGCCCCGATGACGGAGACGATCCAGATACAAGCAAAGACCACCCCGATGGATATATACCTCAAGAGAATCATCGACCTATAAGCCCTCACCCACCGAGCGATAGACCCCACTTTTTAACTCCTGGAGTTGGTTTCGATCCCGAGATTGGAAGTACTTTTGGTGGTGCTGATATACCGGATGTTAATATTTATCAACACAAGAAAACTTTAGCACAGGGTATGATGGATTTAGCGTTATTCTCTGCCAATGCTAACCAGCTGAGATATGTTTTGGAGAGTTTTTCCAGACATCCTTACTACTACCCTAGCGTCATCTTGATTTCAATGAGTTTGCTATTGCAAGTAAGTTTCACATTTTTAAATGATAATATAAGGTTGTTTCAAAAGTTTTGTCCATTTTTATGACTGGTTGAAATCAGTGATATTTGAAAAATTAGATAGGAAATGCATCTATAAACGAGCGGCACTCCCAATATTGAAGAGCTAGAAAAAAATTTGCAAAATTGTGAAAAAAAGGAACATATCCCATATTTTTTTTACAATCCCCCCGGCATCAAACCGGAGTTTATTTTGCCACAGAATTTTCCAATCAATCGACTTACTACGTTTTATATTGCTATTTTAGATTTGATTATGAATGTTAGAATTATGTTGTATATTTTTTCATTGTGTGTAGTTGAAAGGACTGTTATATTGGTTGGAAACGAAACATTCGAGGAAAGCAAATTATTTAAGATATTGATCCGGTACAGTTCGTAGTTGGGATATGTATATAGGATGTGATATATCCCATAATGGATAAATATGAACTAAAGTCACTATATGTCCTAGACCACCGTTCATGAACAATTCTGTAAATTATATGAAGTGTTTTTGAATACCATTTTTATGAGAAATCATTGACAGAAAGCTCTAGAGCCAAAAGGGTGTCAATCTCCATTGTATGTCCAAAAATAAGTCAACCTGTCTTGATTAATTTTCAACGAAAACCTCACTCAATCATTTATTTCACCAAGTTTAAAAACTTCGTAAACTTATTCTGTCTAGGCCTAGTACATAATTTATTTTACACTTATTTCATTTTTTTACTTTTCCTGAAAGTTTTTTCGTTTGGGTAGTTTCTAAACTGTAGTTTCTACAGAGTTCATTCATATCAGACCAGTATTTATAGTTTTGTGGTTGTTAGTTGTTATTGTCGGTGTTATTACTCGTTTGTTACCTATAGAAAACAAACTGAAGAAATTCCGATAAACTTTTACTGAAAACAAAGATAATAATGTATTCAATGGAGAATTAATCATTTCATTCAAGGTTATAATCGGCATTATAATATCTTTCAAATGCACGTAAACAAAATAATAATAGTTCAAATGGTAAAATTGCTCATTAATTATTCACTAATAATTTTTAGGCGTCTTCGGTATCGACAACTGGTGTCATTAGCCTGGTTTTCTGGGTAGGGTATGATAGGTAAAATCCCCAGCCCTTAGAGTGCTTCATTTAAGTCATGAATTCTTATTGAAAAGCACAGATGCATTTGACGATTTCTCAGATTCGCCTGGAAAGATATTAAAATATTTATTTTTCGTATGTTTTACTAAACTATTTCTTTGGATATCATTTTTCTTGTCGAAACCACGAAAAGAGATTTTTGTAGATGTCAGCATTTGGAGATTGAACGTTTCATTATTTCGAAAGAAATGAACTAGAATTGCAATTAATATAATATAATGATGGACTCATATACAGAAATATGAAAATATTTCATATCTTTTGGACAGTTTTCTATCTGACAGATCGAGCAGAAGATCAACTATTCAATTTGCATTGTTTTTTAATTTTCATTTTGAAAAAAGTGCACCGACTGCTGATTTGTGTTTTATAGAAGACTCGATACTAACTCTTTTTGCCAGATCATGAGGAGCATGTGTTTCAAATGCTCATCTTTAAACTGATCTTATCGCAAATATTTCAAGGTTATTTAATTGTTTTACAAATAATATATTCAGTGCACATTATGCGAGACGTAACAGCCGTAATTAACTATAAATTCACTCATTTCAATAGAATGCGCAATGTATTCAAATTATTTCTAAAACACTTCTAGTGTATATACTAATTGTTTGAACAAAATTGTCAACCGAGTTGAATAACATGATAAAGTATTGTTGAATTCTTGAATTGGTTTGAAAACGACGTCCTGCTCAATACACAGTCTGCAAAAAGACAATGCTTCATATACTGCTTTGGGCATATTTAAAAAAAAACAAGTCAATATTGGCAATGGAAGTGTTCGTTTCATAAACAGTATGAACTACTACAGTTATAGAATATATACAGAATAAAATCCACAAGTGAATAGAAATAAAACACCAGTATTGTAGAAGATATATCAAAATTAACGCATAACCTAAAATAATTACATTTGTACAAATGTTTATCGATTAAAGTGAGAATTTTTGTTGTAGAACGCACCGTGTCAATCAAAACAAAAGCAAAACTACATGAATTGAACTTCAAATTGCTCCCACATTCACATTTATCGCCAGATTTGGCTCCCAGCGACTACTGGCTGTTTGCATACCTCAAATAATGCTCACCGGTAAGAAATTCCGCTCGATGAATAGGTTATTGCTGAAACTGATGCCTGTTTTGACGCAAAATATAAATCGTTCTACTAAAGTGGTACTGAAATGTTAGAGCGGCACTGTGTGGCCCTTGATGAAGATTGTGTTGATGAATAAGGCCAATTTTGAACAAAAAACGCGTTTTCTTTCTCAGGTCCGTGACTTTTCAGCCCATGTGTTATTACCACTGAACTATTATCCATCGTTGTTGTCATCTGATAACAGCGAAGCGTACTGCGAAGTCGCTTTGAGCAATCGAGAAGACGTCTTGGCGACGCACTTTTTTCATAGGCAAAGTGACAGACAAAGTTAAAACAATTCATACAGACGACTCGCAGAATATGTAAGTAAACATCTTAAAATAACATTTTGCTTGTTGTCAGAAGATAAAAGCGACTGATGTCTCTAATAATAAACGCAACTAGGTCAGTGCACCGACTGGATTCTTATAGATATACAGCGTGTTTTCCGATTTTGAAACTGATGAAATGTCATACTTATTGAATAAAAAAACAGGAATCCAATATATTGCTCTGCTGATGACAGCACACTTGTGACGAACACAAGTGTGCTATCCAAAAAGATAAATGTCTTCGAACTGAATATAATAATATCAGGACAGACAATTCCGTTTTATGCTTCGATAAGTTTGTTGGAGGTATAAATGGACACCAATATGTCTTGGCACAATCGTGTCGCTGGAATTGCAAAGGTTGCTTCTCAAAAGCTTAGAACAAGGAAATTGTACACACCTCAGCAACTTTTGCTGGTTTATACCCCCCTCTCGGGTTGAGTGCCCTGAGTTGAAATCTTCTCCACACGGTTAATGTGTGCAGAACATCCCATCTAGTCCATCCACCCCTGCTCGTCCGGAGCGCGGTCTTCAACCTACTGATGGGCATTTCTGACCTGCTTGTGGTCGAAAGTCAGCCTCTAGGTGCTTTCACTTTCTGATCTGTTGAATTTTTTTATCATGACTTTCCTAACTGAACTATTGCATGGGGTCTCCAAAAACTAACCGGAGACGAGTGTCTTTTTAGTCGCGAGCAAATGTTGGTTCTCAGTGAATCTGGAAATGAGATCAATTTGAAGTCTGGCCTGAGAGCGACTCTCGGGGGTGGTCTTTGGTTCTGCTTCGTTGGCCTCCTGTGTTTGTCCTTCTCTCGAAATCTGGGGTCATCCCTATTTAGTGCTTTATGTAGGTCGCTTAGCGCTGGATTGTCGTGCGCTTGAATTCTGTCAAATGTGTCCTCTGCGAAGGGCCGTAGCGAAATGAAAAACCACGGGGGGAAAGAATCTACATTTTCCCAACTCCACCAGCAAAATTTCCCAACTTTCGAAAAAATGAAAGCCGAGGGATTAGTTACTACTATAATATATTAATTTTTTACTTAGCTATCCAAATATTGGCTGAACGCTTATGCCCGTTAATGTATGCACAAACTAAAATAAGTTTTGGTAATAATAAAAATAATAATGGAAATTATTCTACTTTGGACCTAGGTTCTTGGTCTTCCACCACATCTACCATGTATGAGAATATTCAATACAAATGAAAGGAAACAACACTTAAATAATATTGTGCTTATTGTTTTCTGCTATTATTTTTTCTACCTACACGGCTCGAAATTTCCCAACTTTTCCAAGTCGGAAAAACAGCGAAAAGTTGGGAATTTTGTAAAATTGTCACTTCAAAATTTGTGTACTATTCAGGACTGTTTTCTTACTTGGGAGAAATTAAACTTTTTTGAAGATTTCAAACAACTCCGAATTCTCTTCAAGTTATGCATGTTGGGAAATCCCAACCTTCTCCTGGTTCTTTCCGTTTTCTTATTGCCTCTCCCTTTCTATTCTCTCAATTTAATTTTTTTTTAATTTTTATTCATTCTTTTACTATTATTTTTCTTCACGGCCCAAAATTTCTTAACTTTTTCCCAAGTCTTAAAAGCTGGGGGAGATGCTCCCCCATGGCGACGGCCCTGCCTCTGCGTGTTTCCTCATGTATGCGTCTACGTAGTGTATGTTCAGGTCTACATCCCGGAATATGTACCTATTCGGTACATATCTTGAAGCGTTTACGGCGGCTCTTACGCACGATGGTTCATAAAAGACAGATCAGACCCTCTTTGGAGTATTGTCCTCAGGTAGAAAGCTCCGCCCCCTAAGAATACCCTGAAGTTGCTGGATTCCATCCAGAAAAGAGCCATCCGCCTGATTGGAGACGCGAACATCACTTGCAAACTTGATAGTCTGGAACATCGAAGAAAGGTTGGAGATTTGTTTCTTCTTGATTCCACCAAAAAACGGTACATATTTGAAAAACGCGACGGACAGTGGCGGCTCATCGTTTTGAGGTTCAACTCAGTACACCTCGGACTTCACTGTTCAAGAACTCTTTCATCTGGAAAACTGCGTTTGTGTGGAATAAACTTCCTGAGAACGTTTTTACGAATGAATTTAATCTCCAGCGATTCAAATTCAACTTGAATCACTACTTTCGCACGGGCACCGCTCTTAGAACGCCTTGAGGATTTTCCTGTGCTTGTGTTTTGACCTTGAACAAAACTCTTATACTATATAATTTTTGGAAGTCCAAATATTATGATGAAGTTCTCTCCTATTTTTTTCGACTTTAGAAGCTGTTCATTATTCGAAATCATTGACTTTCTGTTGGGGGTGTAGTGATTATTGCAAATTTTTTATTTGTTTTTCTTTTTATGAGTACTTATAAAAATAGAAATATTTTAAATTCCGTTAATTCAAACTCCTTGTTATGAAAACTGGTTTTTGGGATAATTCTGATAAAAACTGTTTTTCCGTCAACGAGTCGAAAGTTGTTCGATCTGAGGATTATCAAAGTCTCACTTTCTAACGTGTGATTCCTAGTATTAAATATTGTTTCTTAAAACTTTGGAATTCCAGCATTGCCAATTTTAGCACAAATATGATATGGAATTGACAGATATTTGTTGAAAATTCATGGAAATATTTTGTTGCAAGTTTGTTTAAAAAACCGTTTACAGTGTTTCACTATACAATTTCTTCTTCAGGTCTGTTTAATACTATATTGAATCATCTGTTTCCAGTGGTTGTTTTTCTGACCCCTTCCCCTTCAATTCACTAGTCTGATTAAAAACTTTTTCATGATTTTGTTTGCAAATAATGAAAATTGATTAATTTGATGGTTTTGCCGAAATATATACTGTTTTCGTATCAGCAATTCGTTTTACACTGTTATAACGTGATATACAATTATGCGGTATTTGATGGTATAAAATGAATTGGGAATGTCAAAAGGCTTGAAAAGTGGGTTCCCCACGATTTGAACGAACTACAGAAATTGACACGTTCAGAGGTCCGTTATTCTTTGCTTTTGCGCAATCAAAAAGATGTTTGTTTGGATCGCATCGTCACGTGTAATGAAAAGTAGATCCTTTACGACAACAGGAGACGTTCAGGACAGTGGGTGGACAACGATGAGCCTCCCAGGCACTTCCCAAAGGCCAAAATCCTCCAAAAAAGGCAACGGTTACTCTGTGGCGGTCAAATACTTCCCACACCTCTCGCCAACCGACACTTCGATAACTTTCTCACCGACTTCATCGAATACCGAGCATCCAGTTTTTATGGTGGTAGTTGCCAAAAAGTGTTTTTATTTCACACATACTATCAATATAATTGTGTTAACTGCTCACAGATTCATGTTAAACGGTTTATTTAGACTATTTGTCTCCGTGAATGAACCACTTCTAGATTACACAATAAAATTCTAATGAATGAAAGTTTTTACCGGAATTACAGGTAGATAATAATTCATTGCCTGAAACACATTTTTTTTCGGTTATACTTACATTTGAATATTCATATTTCTTTGATTTTTAATTTCATGTGAAAATTAATTCTTTTAATTAGAACTAGTTGTTGCTCGCGGCTTTGATCGTGTAGAAGCTGGTTTGTCACATTATGTTTCGTGATAGACCATTTCAAACAAATAGTTTTTTTTATCAACCCAAAATTTGAGGTTTCCAACTTCAAAACTGACGAAATTCAATACAATCTTTGAAGCCCTATTTTTCCTCCTTGGGGGTGGAAATCCTGATTCTCTTTCTTGATACTTATTTACGCTATACAAAGGATCTACCTGTATATATTCAAGATTATAGGTTCAGTAGCTTCGGCTGTACGTTAATATAAGAGGGGGCAACAGCTCGTAATTTATATTTTTACTTTAAAAATACAGTAACTGAAAAATACGACAACTGCACTAAGTAATGAATAGCTTCGTGAATCGAATTATGTTACCTATAAAGAAAGTTGTAAAACTGATACTCAACGACGTCTGCCCTCAGGCCCGCGTTCTGGTCGCATTTTCGGCGATGGCGCTTCATTGCTTAGATCGCCCCTCTACCCCCGTGCATCGTCGCCCGCCATCTTACAGTAGAAGCGACGCCTAATGGCTTACTGTGTTGCGTCAAGTTAATCTCTTCGTGATAACTTTCAAACGATTCGTCCAAGTTATGTCTAAGACAAAGTTTATCTATATTAAATACCTACTTAAAACGACAGTTGTATCAATTTTTATAAGAATTTAACAGATACTCTGAAATGTGCACGCCAAGATAGCTCTCAGAAAGCAAGAATTTTTTTCGACTTACTTAATACTTATTGTTATATTATGACCAAAACTACAAAAAAACCTTTGTGAATTGTGGCCTATGTGTTATTCTGACGTATAAGCTGAATTTATGTAAAATTTCATCTAAATCCGTTCAGTCGTTTAGGCGTTAAAGAGTCACAAACATATACATACAAACTTTTACATTTTCAATATTAGTATAGATGACATTTTGGGTCATTTATTATCTCCAGATAAGATAGATACAGGAAAAACTACAATAGTATAATGATGCCATCGTTATTCAGTATAACCTTTTGTTAATAATTGGCCTTTGTTTCAGATTGCCATTGGAGTGGGGCTCATATGGAATGCCACATATAATGTGAAGAACGAAAAAGAAATTTGTATAGCCAATAGAATTAATAACTTCACAATAATTGGAATTTTTCTGGTTACTGTTATAAACGTGTTTATTTCTGCTTTTGGTGTTGCCGATTCCACGTAACATACATCTTTGTAATAATAATATACCTACTTAATAGTATTTAAGACAAAGAGACTGATATTTAAAAAGTGCTGGACGGTTGACTGAACCAGTATTTTCCTGTTACCGCGATTTTTTTGTATATACTCACTAGGATAGGTATTATGTTCGAATTTGTTAATGGCAGATTTGTTTTTGTTTTAGGTAACAATAAATTATTTTGGGATTTTGAAATGAATCAACTGAAAATACTTTGTAACTATTAGGCTTCCCAGATCTCTCCCAACCGACTACCAACTGGTACGGCCTTCGTCTACTCTATCGAATCAAGAGCATCCAATTTTTATGCTGATTTGAATGAGGCTCATTTCGAATTAATCAAATGAGTATTCACTGATATAGTATAAAATAGACTCGTACAAACGGAAAAAAGTTTTGAAAGAATCAGTACCTTATTCATCATATTATACAATACCTTCAGCTACGGTGGGGTCAATAATGTTTTGACTGGTTTTTAAAAAAAATCAGGTGGATTGTATTCTACGAACTTTCATTTGTTGAAAGTTTCACAGATACAAAGAAAATCTTCCCACGTAACTATACGTTGAAGAACAATTTAGATAGAAGATGCCACCTGATATATTAGATTGTACCTATATCTTGACGATGAAATGCAAATGAAACGAATGAAAATAATAATTAGGCAACTACCGTTGTAATAGTTAGTCAATGTGATTGAGGAGATATATCATTGATACAAATTTAGTTCCCATGTTAAACGTATTCTTTCCTAATTAAACACATTTTCTACCTTTCTTATAAATGATTTGAAACAAATCATTATTTGTTTATATAAGAAATATTGAAGGTTTCAATTTTCAAGGCTGCTCTAAGTTCAATTAAAATTTTATCATGAACATACTCTTTTCACCAAATTAGTGGTCGTCATCAGAAACCCTCAACTTCAATTTCGTTGCGTACACTATTTTTTTGGCAATCGAGTAGAAAAGCAACACAAAATGGGGAACATTTTAATTCTTATTATTTTTAAATATACAGGGCTATTCAAATTCGTTTCTGTACATGGGGATCTCGTAAACAATAAAAGATAGAGTGTCGGTTAAATTGTGGCAAAGTTAGGTTCTCAGAATATATCCAATCAATCAATCAAAATATACTTTATTGTCGAAAAACTGTAGTTTTGTTGACAAAGTAAAAAATACATAGTACAAAATGAAATA